>JAODKC010000082.1:4559329-4574946 GCA_026777985.1 Mormyrops attenuatus | reverse complement strand
TCCGCCGGGCCGCCGGGGGGGGGGGGGGGGGGGGGGGGGGGGCGCCCCGGCGATCTCCGTCAGGGGATTGATGGTCCTGGATGGAGGCCCAGAACCGTCATGGTTTGAAAGCAGAGACCATTTCAGGTCTGGTCAAGACTATGGGGGCCCAGCAGCGTAAACGCACTTTGTTAGCATCTTCTCAAGCAGAAAATGCATTATTGGTGTCCATTAGACACCGAGACGGACTGGCGGTCAGGAAGCCGTGTGGGCATACGGTCGACCGGCCAGAGAAATGGAAATTTTCTTTATGTTGTCCATCTTGCAACCGATTATCCAATGCAGGTTCACAGGGCCACAAGGTTCAGCTGGATCCTAAACCCCCCCCCCCCCCCAATATGATCCCTTTGCATTTGATTACATTGTGCCGCAATTTTTTTTTGTCTTCCCCCCCCGGCCCCTGCTTTATGCATTTCTATTGCACCGCAGACAGGTCAGTTTGCAGCTGCCCTTGTAACTGCATCCACGCGTAAACACCAAGGCCGCCTGAATTGCAGCTGCCTGTAATGTCGCCCTTGATCTAAAATGTCTCTGTAAAGCACCAGCAGGCTCGGATTCTGGGTAATGGGCTTGGTGGTGCTAAACTCTTGGAATAATCCTTGCTTATCGGGCAATCTAAATGTTTTAGAAATATATTTAGCTTTTTATGGATTACTCTTACCCAACATGCAGAGGTATTCAAACCAATCAGGTGTCACATAGTCCAGATATATCTGACCTCAGTAAAGACCTGAATCAATATCTTTAGTTTCTGTTGTTGCATATGCTAGAGCGCGGGTGTCAAACTCCAGTCCTGGGGGGCCGGAGCCCTGCACATTTTTGGGTTTCCCCTCATTTGACACACCTGATTCAGCTGCTTGTGCTAATTACCACACAACTCTTGAGCTGAATCATTTGTTGTGGAGCAGGGAAAGAACTAATCTACACAGGCCTCCACCCCCCCAGGACTGGAGTTTGACACCCCTGTGCTAGAGAATGATGGGAATTTTTGTTGTCTTCGCCTGTTTGTTTTTAGAGGTGCATAGGGCTGTTTCGAAGAAGCCCCAAAAGACATGCATCGTCAAGATGGTCGGCACCAGGAACCTGTGGAAGAACATCGTGGTCCTCTGCGTGAATTCGTAAGTGTGTTAGGGCGACCAGCACATGCCGTCCTGCTATGAGAGCACTGGTGTATCGGATCCATACGTATCGATCCGCAGACATCATGGAACTGAGCGTGATGTTCACCAACATCGCTCCGGCTCCCTCCATTGCTGCGTACAACCATCAGAGTCTCTAGCAGGGTTGAGATCTTGGCAGTAGGCCTCTGGAGACATGCCCTCCCCTTGATATGGTGGTACCTGCTTTTCACAGCCAGGGGGGTTGCCTCTGAGTCATAAAAGGCAAGCCCAAGATCATCATGAATATTTCACAAGCGGGGCAGCGATGGCGATTGTGTACCTACCATTGTCAGAAGCTTAGGCCAGTCTCTGCTCAGTGATTCGAAGGGTAGAGCATGATGGGGTATCATCCCAGGTCTCTGATGTCTCTTTATGTTCCTGTAACATTCTTATATTACCCTTCTCGTCCTTGAGTAATCTTATTAGGTTCCTGCTCCATTAGAAGTTGTCGAGTAGTTGTTTCTGTGTAGCTCCTGCTCTGATACTCCTTACACCTCTACCTGGGCGTTCACTGGAAGCTCAGCCTAGCTGCCCTTGTATGTAGTGTGTAGACAGCATGTATGTTTGCAGAGTGCTGTTTGACTTGCTTTTACACCGCTCTGGACAAAAGCGCCAATTTGGACAAAATGTGAAATATGTAAATGTCTTCCCCTCCCTCAGGCTGACGGGCTACGGAATTCATCACTGCTTTGCCCGCAGCATGCGGGACCCAGAGTCCAATGAGACCCGGCTGTTCCAGAGTTTCTACGAGGATTATTACACGATGGCGGGCATCGCCACGGCGGCATGCATCGCTCTGTGCCCGGTGGTGGGCCTGTTGGGCCGCAGGGGGGGCCTACTCGTCTTCATGATCATCACTGCCCTGGCGTCCTTGCTGCAGCTGGGCCTGCCCAACTGTGAGTACTGGACATGCAGGGTGGATCCACGCGGATGTTCATCTACACACACTCGTTTGTTTAGTCGTAGGGACGTCACGTTGGCTTCCTCTTGCTGTGGAGTATAATTCCCAAATCCATCACAGCAATCCCTGAAGACAACTGAAAGCTAATAATTCAAACTGCCAAATCTTTATTTGCTAAAAGCGATTTTGTTGTTTCAGACAAAGGAATTTTACCCTGAGGTGACGTCCCAAAGGATTCTCCAAATAGCATTATTTAGCAATATTTGTCCTCAAAACGGGCAGGAATATACACACTCCCACAGGCTGAGGTTATTCACCAATCTTTTTTATAACCAAGCATATGTTACATACAGGCACACACTTCACCACATGTGCAGGGCATTTCACATTCACGTGGAGAGGTTTACACTTACACGCGGAAACAGACACACACGTACCATTCAAAGATACACGTTGATAAATATGGTCATATGACACAGTCATTTATATAAATGAACACGTTTCTTGTTATACTAGTGCATTAAGTGTGTGATATGTATAGTCATGAGTATGCTTTCACTCTCTTTGCAAGACATCTGCACAGAAATATTTGCATAAGCACTAATTTTTCCCTCTTTTTTTTTTTTTCCCCGGCAACCTGGGCACAGTGCTTGGGAAATACAGCGACCACTTAAAAATAGGTACAGTATGTGTGTTTTCCTCACATTTCCAGTGGCCGCCTTCCTATTGGCTACCTGATAATGACCTCACCAGTCCAGTAGCGAGTGTGGGGTCCCAGTTCACCAGCTAGGTCTCACCTTTCGAAAACACCTTGGGAGGAGAATAGTAAAATTTAAAAAAATGCATCACGTGCCTCTGAAAAGAAATTTGCGATGGGCTGATGGGTTGTCAGAACCAAAAGGATTGATTGTGGCATCATTATGGGACACAGCAAGCTCAGGCGAACGGCAAGGCGTCCTGTTCAGTGGATCGTGATGCAGGGTGTTGTCGGTCTCCAGTTGCTCACCGCTATCGGTCTCCCAGCTTATCAGCGCTGGGGGGTTAAAGCTGGCGGGCTGCTCGGACCGAGATCCGGCGTGATGACATGCCTGAATTGGTTTGAAACCTGGTCTTAACATGTTCTGTGAGTTGATAGATTTAGGGAACCAAAAAAAAAAGTATCCATGCACGGGTCAGTCGAGCAGCCTGGTCCTAAACCTGGTTCGGACCCTGGACCAGAAACTGCAGCTTAGGGTTGGTCTTGACCTCTGGTGTCTCGAATCTTCTATTCTCAGGATGCAGTGCTCTAGTCATTATTAACATGGCTTGTTACGCTCCAGCTCTCTGACTGTTCCATGGAGCAAGAAGGTTGATATTCCCCCCTCCCCCCAGTGAAAACCATCATCATGAGCCGTGGTGCAATCCAGGCAGCGGCTGTCCTTACACGAGGACCAGTCCCCCAGGGCGGCTTGTCCGTAGGCTTCCTGCCCGCCCCTAGATCAGGCCATTTCTTCTCCTCTCTCCTCCTCTTATGTTCAATGCCAGTGAAGCAGGACTTCCATTGTAGGGAGCTGGATACGTTCCACCCACTTTCAGAGAGCACTTGTGGTATTTACGGCATTTTGAATCCCCCCTTCCCCCACCTGACCAACAGCACTACTTTTCGGAAGTGCACCCCCTGGTGGTACCAGCAAATTGCACACTACAGGAGACTACATAAACCGCACATGTGGAAAGAACAGTTTCGATGTGTTATGTAAGATGGAGAAGAGCTTTATGACTATGTAATAATGTATATTTCTAATGCAGTTATGCTGCATTTTAAATACAGTGCAGAGTTGCGTAATTGAGTTAGTGTTGTACAGGGTTACTGCTTACGACCGTTAGACCCTTTTTAGGTGCATCTGTTTTTAATGTCGGATCTGATTCCTGTAACTGGCGACAGCTGACAGTTTCAAATGTGTTTCCCGCAGAGCGGTCAGACACCCTGAACAGGAACTTCTCCATCGCCTTCTCCGTCATCGGCATGTTCTCCTCCCACGCCGTCAGCAACCTCAGCATCTTCTTCTGTGCCGAGGTCACACCAACAGCCATCAGGTAAGCCTTTTGGTGTGGGGATAGAGGCTAGCTGGCACTGGTCTGACCCTGGTCTGAGCTCGGTCTGGGTCTGGGCCTGGGCCTGGGCTAGTTTGGGGCTAGGCCTGGCCCTGGTCTGACCCTAGTCCGGCCCTGGTCTGGCCCTGGTCTGGGCCTGGCCCAGGTCTGGTTCTGGGCTGAGCCTGGCGTCTAATTGGAGCCTGATCTGGACCTCTGCCAGCCCTGCCTGTGTATTATTTGCTGTGTCACAGCGGCTGTTCCCGTGCACAGGGGCGGTGGCCTTGGCCTGGTCCTGGCCAGTGCCGGCTTTGGCATGCTCACTGCGCCCATCATGGAGCTGCACAACCAGAAGGGCTACTTCCTGCACCACATCATCTTCGCATGCTGTACCCTCATCTGCATCATCTGCATCCTGCTGCTGCCGGAGACACGCAAGCAGCCGCTACCCGAGGCCATCGCGGATGGGGAGAACTACGCCCGGCAGCCCCTGCTCCCTCCCAGGAGAGCTGGGGAGCAGGACGGCCTCCTGTCCCACTCGCAATCCACGGAGTACACCCCCCTCCACCAAATGAACATCTCTGCTGCCCCCGGGCCAGCCTCTACTGATGACTTCGCTGAGGATACCGACACTCCCCCTCCCACGGACTCTGCTGCGCCCCTGGCCGTGAACTCCACCAGGTCCTCTGCCACAGACCCCCCTGCCGCTGACTCCCCTGCTCCCCCCACCACAGACGCTACCACCGTCCTTGTCATAGCGTCTACAGAGCGTTCTTCCCCTTTGGCCACAGACGCCATCCCCCCTACCACAGACTCTACCTCCTGCCTTACCACAGATTCCCCCACCACCCCTACCAGAGGCCCAATTCAACCCCCTTCCACAGATTTCACTGCCCCTGTGCTAGCGGACTCTACTCTTACCCCCAAAACCGATTTCTTTCTGTCCATTGCAGACACAATGACCCCTCCTGCCACAGACTCCATCACCCCCAGTGATGCAACTTCCTGTCCCGTGACAGATCTCGTAATGTCCCCTAATGTACGCCCCCCAAGTCCCCACCCTCCCTCAGGCTGTGTTGCTCCCCCAGCTAATGATGCTGGTCCTCCTTCCCCTGCCAAAGATTCTCCTGATCCCCTCGTCTCAGACTCTATTGCCCTTTCCATCAAGGACCCTGCCACTTGCTCCCCCGCCAAAGAATCTATTACGTACCCCGACAATGACTCTCCTTCTACCCCCGCAGGCAATAACTCTTCTCCTGGGCCCTATGCCACAGGCTGTACTGTAGCCCCTGCAATAGACATTATTTCCCCCAGCATTAAGGACTCCACTGAACCCCCTGTCAAGGACATTGCTACCAAAGAGACTAGCACTGCCAATGGAGTGAGGTCATCGTGATGAAACGGCCCACCCCCTGCGGGGCGGGGGGATAGGGGACGGCCTTTGCCGCTGGGATGCTTCAGAGCTGCCGACGACCCGTGTCACATGACAGACAGTGAGGTATCCATCAGAATGGTAGGGCGGGGTCTAATTGATAAAGAAATTATAATTAAAGGAATCTCCCTACACATTGTCCCAGAGAGGAAGAGCAGGGAATGGATGAAAGGAAGGATTGAATTTGAATCATAGTGCCATGAAACGCTTTCACATCTGCTCTGAATATCCACCACTCCGTTCTTTCTAATTATTCCGATTATCGAATGTAGTTCAGAAACCTATGAGCTTTTGCACTGACCGATCGCAGGCCACAATCCTGCGCTTACAGCTTCACCTGAGACCAGCTGAAAGGCTTGCGGACTTCCCCAGTGTTTAACAGCGATGAATTTCTATTCCCATAAAATTCCCATGATTCTCTGCTGCTTCACGGTTTTCCCACTTCTTAAAAAAAGACAGTGATTGTGATGTAAGGCTTCTGCGTGACATAAACGTACATCAATTAAAAATGAAATGGAAATTCAGTTGTGGGCCAGAGACTAAATATGGCAGGCATTATGGTCATTGTTATGTTTAATTTGTGTAATTGAAGTAAGATTTAAACAAACAGTTACACCCAGACAAATGAATATGATTTTTGTTCATTAGAGGAACAAAAAAAAAAACGACGTGCCAAACATCAACATGCCTCACAGCTGGAAAGACACCTGTTTGCCTGGTTTAGGTCTGGGAAGTTTAAGGTCTTTTGCAGGTAACCCTGGCCTGAATATACTAAGACGTTCTCCCAAAATTCCATTACCAGCCAAGCAGACGGCTGATAAACCAGAGCCCTCGGAGGTTCCTGAATTTTACAGATTATTGTTTTAATTAATGCCACAAGATATTCCGTACACATAATTACTTAGAGTTATTAAAAAGAATGTGAGCAATTGCCAACGTGCCCCATGGCCTTCAAGGGTTCATACTCCCAGTGTCCGAACACCCTGGGGTTACACCCTACTCCTCAGTAGCGCCATGGACCTTTTCATGGAACAGAGAAGATGAATTACTTCGTAGCTGATCTCGCCATCTTAAGGCATGTCTGCCGCAGGGGCATCACTGGGTTCTGACGATCATTCTTGGTCCAGCTGAATGGTATTTCAGCTCCTTACGGTAAAAGCAGACAAACCCCACAGCCGGGAAACGTCATCATTTGACCATCGTTATTGTTTTTGGAGCCAAACGGTATCGAACGAAACCAAACTAAGGAAACTGGAGCATTGAGTTTTTGAGCCCACTGGTCTCACCATGCCCTGAGGGTGCATATTGAGCCCTGTTCGTAAAGAATTTTCATACATGCATCCAAAGACGTACCCTGTCATTTGGTGATGTATTTTCTGTGCTCTTTGTCGTAGAGGATGTGTGAGTACCATTGTGTTTGTTGCTCTGCCTGACCAGGCCATGGTGCCCAGTCCTGTTCAGTGAAACTGTACACCTGTGATTTATGTGAAGCTACAATCTCCTCCCTACTTGCTACCCATTTATTGTCAAAACCGGCTAATTAAATCACATGAGATTTCTGTGGTCTTTGTGGGCGTGGCCATCAAAAGCTCTCAGACAACAGGATTGATTTCCGTGGATTTCACGGCTTCATTCAGAGAATGGTTTTGCCAACTTGTATGTTTCAGGCCAAAAAAAAATGTGTTTTGAAGAAATGGGCACATTCATTAAAGTGGTACAGCCGTGTCCTGGATTTCACACCATTTGTTCGCTACTTGTAGTTAGCGTGTAAAGTACTTGATGTTGAATATTGTGCAGTTAGTGTCGCTAAGATGTGAAGCTATCAGGCGAGCAGACTCGTCAGCATAACAAACCCTGACCTCTTCGTCACATGACGTTGTCAGCGAATCAGATCTCATAGTTGAAATGTACAAAAAACAACAGGCTGAGTTTTGGTGAACGTTGCTGTGAACGCCTAATGTTTTAATGCTTACCAAGCAGATGTGTTGTTTGCACGCAAATTGTTTTTAGATGTTTTTGGGGAGAGCTTTTGTTGGTTTTAATAATACCTAAAGCTTTTGAATGCATTTAATAATCATTTTAATATATTAACGACATAATAGTTGAACCAGTTCTAACCAGTCTTAAGTAAGACCATGTCATCTTTAGATCAGTGCAATCTTGGATTACCCCTCCGTTAAACCATCTTTTGTGTTTCCTTTTAAATACTTACTGGGCACTGGCTGTCCTTCTGAAACATTCAGAAATTTGCCCGAAGGACAAAGGAGCTTTTGTTCTTAACGTGTGAGGTTATTTTGGGTGAGATGAAACTGTGGGTGTGTCTGTATGCATGTGATCTGTAATGAGAAACTGTCGATTTAGGGTTGACTCAAAAAAAAACAAATGACTGGGAACAACCTCCGCTGTATTCGCGACGCTATTAAGCTACATGGTACGCACCAAAGTAATTCCTGTGACTATTTCTGATTGTGTCCAAAAGAAGCGTCATTTGTTTATGTGCCGCTTTTGTGCCACTTAGGAGGTTAGGGAGGAATACGGCCGCTTTAAGATGCAAGTGGCATTTGATGGATTTACCATTTTTCATAGTTCTAATGAGCGACATTGGAATTCTGTCTTTGCTCGTTACCTTGACAACACAGCGATGCCAGCTGGATTCAGGGTGTATCCCTGACATGGTCCTAATGGCAGTTAAAATTTAATAATACGATTGGATGTGCCAAATATTTTTTGGTGGAGTGCCTCTTCGGTGATTTAATCAGTTTGCAAATTAAAAAAAAAAAACAAATGTGGTATTGGAAGTCGATATGTTAAGTTATATGAATAACTTTCAGATAATTTAAAACGCCTTGATGTAGCAGTTTCGAATTGACCCATGTATGTTCTATGAAACATTGTTAATGTATTTATTTTTTTGCGAGGCACTTTATCCTCAAATGTACAGGATCAGTTATGAATAACATACACTAAGTACAAATAGACTGATTGTATTTTAACTTTTAGAATGTTTCAAAAATATTAATTGCAGCTATTATTGCTAATCACAGCTGAAAGACAAAAAATTTTGTGCATTCAGCAATACATGAATCTGTTGGTTTTTGATGAATAGGCAGCAGATATGTATCTCATTTAGAATAAAGTACAGTAATTATTTTCTAATTTAGTATTTTGAGGATTATAAAGGTCAGTTCATTTGTGGTAAACGGAGGTTGCATGCTTTAAAGAACGGTAACACTTGTAAATAGATGTGTAGTAGTAATTTTTTCATAAGCCTTTACATCCTCATTAGGGTTATGTGAACACGCAGTACTGTAATCATTATGACTGTCGAATCATTACAGTACGCTGTTGTGTGCTATGCAGTATTTCCCGTTATGTTTACTGGATGACTTTGAAACAGTGGGCTCTGTTTAGGTGTTTTTTAAGACCTTTATGTTTCATTTTTCTCTGTAAATTAAAACTTCATTTTGATGTCTGGCTATTATATAGTGAATCAGCCAGATCCCCCTTCCTTCGCACGGATACTTTTCTGGACAATAAATGAGTCAGGAGATGCAGTATTTCTGTTATCAGAAAACATGAATTTGTGAAGGAGAAATGGCGATTTGTCCATATGTCTGAAAGCACAATACTTAGATGTGAATTGGTCTGTTCCTTTTTCTGTGTTGATGTACGCCTTCTCTAAGGCGCTTTTTCAGCTGAATGCAGCCCCTGCCCTAAGACAAGATTTTATCGTGGTAAAACATTAAGAGACAGTTCCAAGAAAAAAACACTGAAAAGCCATCCTGTCAGATTGTTCCTTTGGCGGTCAATAGCACAGCAATCACTGTAAATATAGTGAAATATGAAACATCAATGAATGTAAACCACTATTATTTTTAATACCGGTAATCCACTTGTACATAAACCATAAATGTCATTCTAATGAAGTCTTTATCAATCACTAATTTTGAAGTTACTTCCAGCCTGTAAATAACTCATTACAATTATTTAATGTTGTAATTTATGTCATAAAATACTCAATAAAAATGTGGCGATTTTCATGTTCACATCTGTGATTAAATGTATGATCATTAAAATTAAAAAAAAAAAGAAAAATCAGTTGCTGGCATAGTCTGTGAGCTGTGGAAGATTATTCTCTTACCGTTGCGAACTTCAAAGCAAGTTTGTATGCCCGGAGCGACCTTTATAGCTCGCCGGGTGTGTTTTTAGACTGCTGTATGTCCCGCTTAAAGCTCTACAGTGTCCCCAGGTGGAAAATTGAAAAACTACATGTTGAGATCCAACATTAAATCTAGCTGTCCAATGCCTGCTGGCTGGCTCATATTGCCAGATATCTTACATACAAAAAAATGGGTTTATAAGAAAAGTACAAGTGGTGGTGGTGGCAATAATAATAACAATAATAATAATAATAAATAATAATAATAATAATAATAATAATTTATTATTAATATTGTCAGAGGTGGATAGTTCAGGTCCAGAAAGTAAAAATCTAGACCTGACTATTTATACTCAACCAAATCAACTCGTTGTTTAAAACAAAATCTTGATCTAGATTTTTATTATCTGGACCACGGCCGGATCTAGAGCTGGGCAGGGGTGGGCAATGCGCACGCAAAATTTCTGCTCCGCCACCCAATTGGTCAATTTTGGCTTGCGCCATCTGAATCTGCCAATCACGTTTATTTCATTCGTCCCATCAGATTATCTTCGATGAAGCTTTTGTGGTCGCCTGTAAAAGTGGCGGAGGGAAGTGGCCTAATTCTTATTAAAGCTCCTTCTTGTTAAAAATGTATCTTTTGTTGCTGTATTTTGCTGTAATGCTGTGTTGAATAAGGAATTTTGCTAGTAATCGTTTAGTTAACTCCTAGATAGTTAGCTAGCTAGTTAACATTACTGTTGGCTTGGAAGCTCACTAGAACAGTACAGTGGACTCCCGTATCTGCTGATTTGTTAGCCGCGGTCTCAGTGTAATTAATAAATTAAACTTCATCATAGGTATAAGTACACAAAACAACATGTAATGTATAGTGTTCGCTACTATCCACGCTTTCAGATCTCCCCAGTAGGTCTTGGAGCGCATCCCCTGCTGATACGGGTGCACTACTGTATTTAACATGACATTTTGCTAACATTCATATCAGCAGTAGCTGGGTTGGCAACTTTGGTCAGCTGGCTGGAGTGAGATTTTCAGTTTGAGACAAGTCTGCACATACATTTACATGTATACTGTATAAGAGTTTTATTATCTTAATAAATAATAGTCTGTAAGGTTTGCAAACTACCCCAAAGCTTTTGATGTAGCTAATTTTGCCGTAAGATTTCTCACGTGAGAAGCTGAGACCGTGAGTGTTACGCCAGAGGTGTGTGGGTTCACAACCCTGTCAGCGTTCAGTATAAGTCAAGTTACCTGGTTAGATAGATTACGCGCTATAATTAACTTAAATCAGTCACACACAGCCGTAAACAACACACAACAATTATTGGTTCCCAAATCAAAGTTTGCTACCAGTAATTCAGTTACAACTGCTCTTAGCTTGAATAACCAAGCTTCGGGGCCGGTGCCTTCGAACCAAGCGGGCCGCTACTGCGGACGGTTCAGGCAGTAATGTTGCACCTTCCCTGCCCACTTCGCACCAGCGCAGCGCAGGTCGCTTCCACCTTTGTTTGCAAAATCAGTTTGTTTATGGTTTGGTAATTACCTTTTAATGCCTTTTCTCTTTGAGGAGCCTCCTTCCGCTATTTTATAAGTAGGTAAGCTTATGTTTATGTTAAGTTTATATTTGGTTAGCAGACAATTCTGTCCAAAGCACCATACGGAAATCACATAATAATAATAATAATAATAGTAATTTGTCTTTCCTGATTAGAGAGATGACCATGAGAGCATAATGTAGCGTTCATCGATAGATAGTTCAAACATAAAATATGAATATGCCCGTGCGCCCCCCACCCCCCCTATTTCTCTGGTTACACACCGCTACTGCATTGTAGTATAATCCATTGTGTGTAATGCTGCCCAACCAAAATTTTTAATTGCCCCCCGCCCCAACCTGAACAGTCCTGATCCGGGCCTGATCTGGACCTTTATACATTTATTGATTTATCTGGAGGTGAGCAAAGGCAAAAGTAACGGGGAACACTGACTTGCCATGCAGCTTTGATATGCAATCCGCTGATCGGTCGGCAGGTTTACCCAAAGTTACACAAATGTCCAGTTGTATTCAGTTGTAAAACTAATTTAACTGGAAAAAATCAGGTTAAACACCTTTTAATGAGCTGCCTTTACCATTCAAGTCCTTTGTAATACATGTTCTGGAAGGTTATGGGCAGCTCAATGGGAGGTGCCACTGTTTAAATCCCAGCCCTACTCTGAATAGGTGGAGACTGCTTCTTCTTCACACAGTCCAAGGACATGTAGTTAGTTGACCTGGTGAGAGTAATTTTCCCCATTGTGAGTAGGTCCTGTAATGGATTGGCATCTTATCCAGGGTGTACTGCTGCCTTATGCCAGCGATTCCCAACTGAGTCCTTGGGGACCCCCAGACAGCCTATGTTTTTGCAGATATGGACTCTCTGGCAGGGAGCTGGGAGGGAGCAAAAACTGTCTGGGGGTCCCTGAGGACTGGATTGGCAAACATTGCCTCATGCTGGCCGGTCCCCTTGATAGATTGTCGACCGTCCGCTATACTGTACTGGAGAAATGGCTGGAATTGATTCTGGTGGAAGGTTCTGAGCAGGAGATCTGGGTCAGCTCAGTGATAACCTGCACACGCCTGCGCGTTCACCTGTGCTTCATGCTGGACTTCTCTCCACTCACCACCAGGGGGAGTTAGGAGCATAGTGCACACAAGCTAAGAAGAAAATGGCAGCCCACAGGCCATGCTTAGAAGTATCTACTTCCCCAACAGAGGGCCTGGATAAGAAGTTCCTGACAAGAACAACCACAATATTACGATAAGCAAAGAAGAATTGATCAATGTTGGTGAAGGTGAATTGGGTGACATAATGGATTTACCTGATGCCGTTAATAAAAACATTAACAAAATCAAAATGGCGGCAGTCCAAGGCTTAGAAACATATATTTATTCTGCAAATTGAGTGATAATTTCAGCTTTACAAAAGGATAATACAGATAATTGCTATGGCTTGTAAACTTAAGTTTTGATCTCACAATGACAGCAAAAAAAAGCTACTTTTTTCCTCCTGTGACCGCATATCAAAATCTAGTAAAATTAAAGCTGATTTGCACACCATTCAAACGAGAATATTATTTACAGAACTAAAAAACATTCTTACTGTAATTGATGGGCTTTTCCTGGGTTTGGCTAAAAAAAATAATTGCACTGTCTTTAGTCTTTGCAATGATGCTACAAAGTAACAAAAAAAATGTGACCATATCATATCATATTTCTGGAGTCTGGTGATTGAAGGTACCTGTCATAAACATGAGCATGTGGCACGGTCCACTGTGAAACCCTCTCTCTCTCACATATACACACACATACACATGTTGACCCTGTCACAATCAGGTCTACACATTCATTATAGCATTTTAACCTTCCAAATTAACAAAACACACCACAGATGACTTCCAGGAATGTAAGTGGGTGTGGCCAAGCTTGGGGGCGTGGCTCAGGATTTGATACCTATGGGAATTCAACCCCATGAAGTAATATGGGACTCCACCCCTGGGTGTCCCCTCAATTTAAATTGCTAAGTGAAAGAAAATATGGGACAAATCACTAAATGGTTCCAGAAACAATATTTTTCAGGGGGAGGGCTATGATGTACCTGGTGGTGAAAATTGGGGGTGATGCAATGGTGGGACATGGCAAGTACAGCAGCATAGGAGTCAAACAGAGCAATAATACACATAGGGGTGTGTTTTCTCAGCAGACAGCATGATCCAATCCAGGAGACCTGCGCCTTGTGGAAAGAGTTTCTGGGCTTAAGGAGACTGGGGAGACCGGCAGATCTCTAGAAGTTTGTGGAGAAGTTCTGCTTTGACCACACCCTGGAGAGCACGGCACAGCTTGCCCATTGTACATCCCACATAGCCTTCTTTCATCTTCCAGCGCCCCAGAGCCTGGTAAACCATCTCGTTCAGCCCTTCGCGAGCGTAGTCATGTTCGATGGTCTCCACCTCCACATCGGTGAGGCCGAGCCGCCGGACGCACTGCCTCCAGTTGATCCCGATGTTTTGGCGCAGCATTTCTAGATGCTCCTCCGTCACAGCGCGGTCCTCTAAATGGAAAGAGCCAGATCACTGTCAAGGAGTCAAGTTGCCAGGCAGTCGGAGTTGATAACAAAAATAATGAACAAAAACACAACGTGACGCACCAAACCTCAGGAGAAGCTCTTGATACATGGACTTGCTTCCATTGGACTGAATGCTGGTCGGACTGATGTCTTGATATCCAATATAAAGACGGTTGTTGTCACCAATTTGGACCCCCTTTGCATTATTTAGGAACACTATTTAAAAGCATAAACAAAAGTAAGTTACTGCAATGCCAGTCCATCCATACACCTTTCGGCCAGCACAGAAGCTATGTGAGCTCTGCAGACCCGGCAGAGATTTAAACATTACTGAATCAATTAAGACTGACTTGAATAACTGGAAACATTTTGTTTTAACTGCACTTTTTATAATGCATTAGTACAATATTCAGTGCACCTTCATAATGAATTCTTTTTGCATTCATAGAACATTTATAAGCAGCATGTAAACATCCTAACATTGCTTAACAGCTTTAATATACGTTAATAACAAACAATGTATGATTATAACATTTGTTATCATATGTTTGTTATTAACGTGTATTACAGTAAAGCTGTTAAAGTATGTTAGGATGTATACTTACATGCTGCTTATATATGTCCTATGAATGCATTATAAATGCATTATGAAGGTGCACTCAGTGTTCTGTGAATAAATAATGAATGCATTATGAAGGTGCAGTAATATAAAGTGTTACTCAAAATTTTTATTATTTCGTAAGCAGCAGCAGGGGGGAGGGGGGTGCTGGGGGGCAGAAAAAACAGTCGTAAGCAAGTACAGGTACCTTTATCCAAATAAGGCGACATCATACCTGATTTGTATCCTGTCGACAAGTCTGGATTTTCAGATTCTGGGATTGGAATCGAGCGGAGCGGGGCCTGCTCATGCTGTGGTGCGTACTGGTACAGAGGGCTCCATTCAGGGGAGGCCAAGGGAGTGACCACCACACTGGGACTGGGTGTTGACTGATGGCTGAACGAGGGCAAGTTCTCCAAGGTTCCCCCAGGAACTGGGTCATTCTTGGTCCATGACTGCACAGTGGACACGTGCAGTGGGGGCCGTGCTCCCCTCTGACGCTCCCTCCAGACCTCCCTGCCCACCTCAACAGACGGCCGAGGAGGTCCTGCGTCGGGGTAGTCGTAGCTGCCGTACTTGTGATAGTTAAACTCCTGTTCCAGCTTAACCTCCAGGTTGCTAACGGGCGTGGCATCTCCCTGGTAGAGCTGCCCAGCGTTGGCTTGAAGGTCCTCGATGCTGGCCTCCACAGGCATGACCTCGGAGCTCCTCAGGGAGGTGGGACAGTCTGTCAAGAGGCACAGACACCAAGGGAAGACAAAGCAAACTGCCGAACGAAGACGAGAATTCAAGGAATGCATTATGCAACCGTTCTTTCAATTCAGCACGTTCTCATAAACAACAGGTCCTAAGAGAAAACCAGGCTTGCAGTGACTGTAGACTTTCACTTCTCAGTTTTCAGTAGACCTAAAGCCATCTGTCTGGAGTCTGAATGTCTTTTTTATTCAGATAATGGCAAACTGTGACAGACATAACATTTTGTTGGCTTTTCAGTAAATGGCACGTTAACCAACTGTGATGGGTGTCTATTTTAAAAAACCACTTTCACAGAAAAAATTAATTAAAAAAATCTGTGCGGCTGGCCATCATTAGGAGACATTGTGTTAATCTGCATGATGGACTTTGCCACTTTGGGGGGAGGCGGGGTGGGGG
>JAODKC010000082.1:4520482-4551167 GCA_026777985.1 Mormyrops attenuatus | reverse complement strand
TGGCCACCAGGCGCTCGCCATCGAGCCCCACCCCCAGGCCTGGCTCCAGGGGGAGGCCCCGGTGACCCGCGTCCGGGTGAGGGAAAACGTGTATCCATGTTATTTCTCACCATAGGGGTCTGATAGCGGCTTCTGACTTCTGATTTGGCAGGGAAGGAAAAAAAAACCACAACATTATCAAGACATTTTACTACCCTTCAGCCTGTAAGGAGCACATAACCGAGTATTAATAAGTTGTACACGCATAATATATGAATGAAAGAGAGAGATTTGTTACCATTTGTTTTTTTAAGTATTTCTATCTATACAATTGAATACAATTAAATTTCCCTATACAATTGAATACTCAAATAAAATCTGGAAACCTGGCTTCTCATTCACACCATTGTGCGCTATAGTATGACCTGCCCAGTTTCCATCTGATTTTTAAAGGGTTAAATCAGTCTGTACCAGGACAGTATCACTTTCTCTCTATAGTGGGATACCTGATGTGTACTGAGAAGTTGATATTTGCCTGACACAGAGTGGTTAAAAGTATTAAAATGGTCCCCCAACAGGCGCAATCACGTTGTTGTATTTCGCTGCGAAGCATTTAAGGTGGACCGGAAAATCCGAATAAGAAGCTGCGAATAAGTAGCCAACTTCAGCCTCCTCAGCTCAGTGACATGCAGTTAGGTGGACCGGTCCATAAAATGTATCATGAGGCGTGCTAGCATCTTGTTCAAGGTGTTTTCCCTACCTTGTGCCCCATGACCACGTAATGGATGAAAGATGGATGGATGGATAATATTTGCAAACGAAATTTGCATTTAGTGAGGTTTGTATTGTTTTATTGGCTGCAATCTCAAAGTAAATCACCTGAATTTATTAATTTGTTGCCCTCAAAATGGCAACTGTCTACATCAATATATCAACAAGCAAGTAGCAGTGATAGCTTAATGGTTAGGGAAGCGCACTTGTAATTGAAAGATTGCAGGTTTGAATCCCTGACCAGCGAGGTACCCTGAGCAAAGTACTGCCCCCCAAGCACTGCTCCTCGGGCAATGAATTAGCTGCCCCCTGCTATGTCACATATGGATTAAATGCAGAGGACACATTTTGTTGTGGTGTGTCAACAATGACAACTGATTTCTAAATAGAATAGAAGTAAATGACAAACAGCTAGAAATATACTTGTCAAATGCAGCAAGCAGAGTTCACTGCAAAAGTGGACAAAACACTCCTTGATTACTAATTTGTTGAATAAACGATATATGAACCTTTGGTCAACATTTTTTATGCATTTCATTCATCTATAAATAACGTACCTGATATCGCATGGGTATCATGGAGATCTCACAGTCCTCATCTCTCATCTCTTTTACTGTTTGGTCCCTCGGCCGAACATAATGATGGCACGACCATCTCCACTTGGTTTTTTAAAATGCTCAGCCGTGAACTTCTGGTGACCTCAGGCGAATCTCTTCCTTCAGCAGTAAACCTTGACAGCTTCAGCCTGTTGCACATTGTCAAACTAGAGGGTTGATAATACATCTGTCCTTCAACATAGTGATAAGGTATACGCTAATAAAAGTGGATTTTCATAGATTCAGGACTAACATAAAGTAGCTAACAAAAACTCCTAGGCTAATTACAAGGTGCAAATACATATTCAGTTGATTACATTGTGTTGATTACATTATAATGTTTACATTGTAATGATTACATCATGGGTATTCGGCATGCTTTTTAGTAATATAATAATTATATTCTACGTTGTATAGTGCTAAATAATATTCCATAGAAACACTACAAAAACCAGGAGCATATATTTCAGGACTAAACAGACTTTGCGAATTGCGCGGCAAACTGCACTCTTCGACAGATTTTTCGCATCACCTACAGTATACAAAAAGTGCCCCTTGCAAAAAATCTTAAGGCGATGCACATTTTCTGTGTGGCTGAGAGAGCCCGACTTCGCCTAGCTTGACTTCTAATATGACGCGCTAATAAATTGTTAAGGTATAATATTCCGTCTCGGCTGAAGCACTATCATCTGTCGCTCATCCAGGAACGGTGAGGCTATGACTGATTGGATTTCCATTCATGGACACTGATTACGTGTGCGAGCTAATTCTTGTTTGCACAGAACAAACCTGCTCCGAGCAGGTTTGACTATTAGGATGTGTTGCTATAACAACACATCCAGCAAGAGTTTTGAAGAACCGACAGATCCAGAATCATGCCAAATCGTCAACAATTTCATATTCAAATTTAATATATGAGAAATCTGTCTCAGATACTGAATGTAAAGCTGCTGGTGCCTATTCACATAAAAATCCTACTCCAATCCAAATTATATATCCTAATGGATATTACAATTCCGAAAACCCACTGCAATCCAAATGATGACACCAACAGCACTGTACCATTCCCTCGGCCTCATTCTTTGAGTGCAGTACCACTGCAGTCAGTTTCACTCATGTTTAAACAGGGTCACAATCCAGGGGCCTGTATCACTAAGCAGGATTTTCTTCTTAGCCGGATAACTTGTCAGATTTAAGGTAGTATGGAATAAACCTTTACACCGTCGTACCTTAAATCCAACAAGTTATCTGGCTAAGCAAGCAATCCAGCCTCATGATACAGGCCCCAGAGCTTTACTGTTAGCTTCAGTAACACTCTCTATCAAAAATGGCATTAATAAGTAATATCCTGATAATTAGTGATCAGTTACTGAGTCCTGTGGTACGGAAATGCAGAAAATCCACTCCAAGCTGCTTTTGTTTTCTTTTTGCTTCTGTTTTTGTTTTTCTCTCTAGTTATTTTGGAACAATGAGCGGCACATTTCCGGCCCGAACACACAGAAAGACTTGTAAAACTACACTGAGTTTCCTTGCTGTGGTGCTTCTACAACCTCCCCACCACAAGTGCAGTCATCTATCTCAGCTATAAAGAAAAAAAAACCATTTCCTATAGGCACATCTGCAGCGAGCTGCCGACCTCCGCGACACTAACAGCTCTGCTGGCCCACTCGGCACCCCGCGTCCCGCGGCTTCCTGTCCAACGCCCACCGGCCTCTTGTCTCACATTCGAACTTCCCCCGCCTCCCGGCTCCCTCGTGATTCAGCACACGCCGACATGCCAGAGAGCATTGTGGGGTTTTCCTGTTCCCTCGACCTGACCTTCAGCGCGCTCCGAGCAACCGATTGCGTCAATCCAGACCGCAGGTTTTTGTGCGCACCTTCCTGTGATTTACGGCCATTTTTTTTTTTTCGACGAAAAACAATGTTGCGATACCTAGAAAAGTAGATGGCCGGTATGTGCTGTGGTGTGTTCCTGTTGAAGAGGCACCCAGTAAGGCCCGGTCACATCTTCCAGTTTACGGATTAAGCCACAAATGTATGATTTGATTTGAGGAATGACAGCATCCGCTGCGCCACAAGGAGGGATCTTAGTTAATTTCGACAGAAATGAAACAACAAACCTTCACTTTTTGGGGGTGTTTCATAAGAGACGTAAAGAAACAGTTGGCTTTCAGTATTGTATATAACTTATATAAGTATTTATTCAAATTCATAGGCCGTTTTACAATTCATTTTTTTCAGACCATTTTTAATGCGATTGTTTTTTATTGACAGGAAAAAAGATGGTAGCACAAACTTACACTTTTACTGGCAGTATGACTCATGCCAAATTATGATAAAAAAAAAGAAGCCGCGTAAGATCACTCATTGATAAAAGCGCCATTCTGTGAGCCGTCTGGGAAAGCACCGCAGCGGAACACGCTTCAAACCGTGAAGTACATGTGACAAATTCACATGGCCGTGTTTAAATACTGTACGACACTCGTCAGGTTTCTGTAAACGCCTCTGCTGTTTGTTGTTAAGTTCTCATATACAAAACCACAAATCAAACCAGAAACTATGGGACCAGTCTACGAAGATCGCTAAAAATAGACACCTTTCAAAATGCAAGTGTAAAATACATACCTCTCAAAATATAACTGTCTGGAAATTATTCACTATTCACTGTGTCTTTGTCTGTTTACTGCCACTTTCTCTAATTTCGACAAGTGAACAATAAACAAGACACTTTATATTTTTGATGACTCAGTTGTGCTGTCCTTAGTGCTTTTATCCTCTGATAACAGCTAACTACATCTTCCCCAAGTTGCACAAGGGAAAACACATCACAATTTAGCAGACTTCCATTTGATCGGTATTGAACAAATGACTAACTACCGTGCCAGTGTTAGTTTTGAAGAAAGTGAGAAGATGGCGGAGGGGACATGCTGGGGAGCTGGCAGTGACATTACAACTGGGGACATGCAGGTGGAATTCGAAATAGCGAACCGTATAAGATGAGACATCGCAGTCGGAAAGGCATGGATCCTACCCTCCACCTGGGTCTCCGTGTGCTCACGATCGGGGAAATGACTGTTACGCCTGTTTTTTCGATGAGTGCTGCAGTGAAGAATTTCTGCGTGTCATCTTTTATTTTTATACCCTGGATGCAGTAGAACAGCCACTGTGTGCTGCAGATACTGTGACGTGTGACTAATATTTCAACCCCAGTTCATTGTTAGGATATTGTAAATGCAATAAGCCCTTGACATGCTAGATTGTTATGATTTTAAATCAAGGCATAAGTGCATTGTAAATCTACTGCTATTATCTGATCCCAGCAAGCTATGTTGACATAGGCAAGGCATTCTGGGTAAAATGTGGATGGCTGATCTTGAATGTAGTTTAAATGATTAGTGTACTTTCTACTTCAGATATATTAGAAACATTTTACTGGTTCATTATTGTGTTACATAACATGCCAAAGTTTCAAATTCCTGTAAACAGCTTTGTAGAACACAATAATGGTGTTGCTGAAAAGTGCTATAGTATTCATTTTGTAATGAGATCATTTTTCAAATTCGCTAGGCCTGGTGCTTATGAAAATAAGCTTGAATTGCACTAGCAATGAAATCTATGCACCTGCACTCAGCGCACCGGCTTATCGGAAGGATTCTGGATATGGTCGATGACAATTTTTATCATCGGGGACCTCCCCGCTCAACAAATGAATTGTTGGGACCCTCCCCCCACCCCTGGTTGATCCGTAATATAATTGTAATTATATGTAATATAATTATCAGGCTAAAACACAGTCCCACTCGAGCTATGCAGTACATAACAAGGGGTGTCGTCATTGAAATTCTGGAGTCAATAAGCAGAACAATAATTATTTCCATTTTAATCTCTTTTGATCCTCGGGAAAGATCATTTGGCTTCATTATAAACAATAAAAATTTCATTTTAAATTCCCTACTGCTGTTACTTTATCTTCTAGTAACTCGTTTCTTGAACAGGCCTGCAGCATAAATATTTTTGGAGTAACATCTCGTTCACACGTGCGCGGTTATATAACTGTGCCCATATATAAATTATTAGGACAATGAATAGATCTTCCAAACGCAGTAGCAGAAAGATTCTCCCCGAGAGGCAGGGCTGTTCCTCGCATGGTCATTCGGTAACTTCCATATAACTGAGTCGCATCGAGTCTTACAAAGCATCACGCTGCCATACAGGTCAGTACATTTTGATGAGTGGAGAGGGAGGTCCTCTTCTGCCTTGTCGCGGAAGATTGCTTAATACGCTTACTGCGCCTCACTGAGGGCGACGCCGCAGACGGGGATCGGACTACATATCCCAGGGTGCACCAGCAGCCAGCGACTTAACGGCATTTGACAGCCAGCCTGGATGCTGGCGCAGGCGGACTGACCGGCGGCGGCGGCGCTTTGGTTCCTGCGGGCGGCGTTAACTGCGCGTCGCGACGGGAAGCTGAGCGCTCCGAAACCCGGAGGGAGTATTGAGCCGTCCGGGCTGCTGAACGTCGGACGCCTGTGCTTGAAATGGGAAACGGGATTAATAAGGTATTTCGCACGCTGTCCTTCCGTCGCAGTTCAAGTTTGAAGAACCTTATTTGCCCATCTTTACTTTTCTTTTTAAACCATTATTATTATTATTATTATTAGTAGTAGTAGTAGTAGTAGTAATAGTAGTATTGTTGTTGTTGTTACTTGTTAAATATCAGCTGCGTCTGTCGTGCATGCCTGGACGTAGGGGATCGTTGTGCATGTTTTGTGCAGAGATGCCGTACTTGGGAGAGGGCTGGCCGCTACATGAGTGCGTTAGTGTGTTAGATGACAGCCACTGCGTAATATAGTAATGTTAATGTCGGTCACAGACCCCCCACACGCAGCATTCGGAGGTGGGCGATGAGTGCACGCGAGTACGGATCTCATTTTCATGGACAAATTAAGCAGGAACTCGTTTCTTGTTAAATGCCTTAAGAGTGTTACTCCTAATGCATTCGACGTTAAACAATTCCTTCTGCTTTGATAGCTGGAAGTTGCTCTTTAGCTGTTGTAAGTTTGCGCGGCATCTGAGGACATTGAGACCGTTATTGATCACAAACCATTTAGACTAATGTAGGGCCTTCCCTCTGAAAAGTACACAGAACCATTATCTCTCATAGTGCAATCATCATATTCCTATAGATAAATGTTACCTAATCAAGGGTGTGCATGGGGATTTTTGGTTTGCTCTAATGGCCTCGTATGTCCTAAAAACTTTTGCTCTTCCTCTTGACGTTTGTTTAGTATAATGTTTTTTTTCAGACTATTTAACCTTGTACTCTGTGTCCACATTGCAGGGATTGGGGAAAAATCAGGAAAATTGATGAGAAATGCATCCTTTCTGGTGTCACTAGCCTGATTATCTAAGCCTGATGTCATACTTCAGGCACCACTTCCTTCTCTGATCGGTCACTTCCTTCTCTGATCGGTCACTTCCTGCTCTGATCTGTTACTTCCTGTGTTGTGTGTCATGCCTCCCTTTGATGAAGACACCTCTGCCATCCCCATGTTATCGGTTACCGACTCACCAGGCCCTGGCTGGTCATAATTAGCATTTTTCGATTAGGGTGGAGAGATCATGCGAATCTTATGCATCTTACCACATCGAAATGCCGGGGTGTGGGCTGGAGAGATGAAGCAAAGACAAGCCTGATGTTATCTGTTGAGGTGTTTCATGCAGTCTTGAGGTAGACTTCAGTTGCCGGGGGGGGGGGACACCTCTGTTGATGTGAGGTCCTCAGTCAGCTGACTGTAAAGGACAGGCTTCCGTGTTGTGCAGATCATATTGTACTACTGTGATAAAAATGTTTGTCATTAATCACACCTCTTTATCAATGGCACCAGCAATCAGTCGCCTTTAAATACAATAGGCCTTCATAACCCCCCGACCCAAGGCCGCCCAATATTTAAAACCTCCTCACCCTTCACTTATGTATTGTGTAGTGATATTCCAAGTCAGTGAGGTCTGAGAATAGAATATGATGTCGTTGTTTTTTTTGACCAATCAGCTGTTGACCTGTCGGCTTGCTTATTTTTAGGTGCTGCCTGACCTGTACCTGGGAAATTTTAAAGGTAAGTGACTAATGCCAGACCCCAGGACTGCAGCGGAGACAAAGCAGACCCATTAAAGCAGAAAACGCAACAGCAGAATGAGGCACAAATCACCCGTGGAAGAGGGTAGTGAAGTCGAGCGAGACGTCCAACGTCGCAGCTTTTGACTGAGCCCAGAATAGGGCATCGCAGCGATGCATTACAGACATCATTGCCAGGGCTTTCCATGTGACTGCAATTGTCAAAGAGAGGGATATCGCAAGAAATATGATCGCATTAGGAGGCATTGACCTGTGCAGCCTGCTGCAAATTGCATTTACCCCCCCGCCCCCTCCCTCCTTTCAGATGCCCGGGATAAGGAACAGCTGGCGAAGTACAATATCACACATATTCTGTCCATCCACGACAGCGCCGCCCCACTGCTGCAGGTAAGGAGACGCTGTCCGTCTCTGTGGCTCAGTGGGGGGGGGGGGGTTCGGACATCTTGGAAATTGGCGTTGCCATCTTTGTATTCTGGAAACAGCGCTGTAATGCTATTCACGGGTTTTGTTTTTGGCCGACGCCATCCCGCCTGGGCTGCTGACCCATGACACGGGATGTAGGATCGGGTTTCCGTCCCAAGGCGCTTTGTTTGCCAGAGGGCACAGACTGGATCGGCACCACGGTACTGCAAGACCTACCTCAGCTTTCCCAGCGGGCCTCTGTCCTAAAAAGATGCCCTGGGTTATTGTCCACAATGCATTTACCCAATATCTGTGTTTTATCTTATACGCCAACCGGTTGTTTTGTTGTTATTAGCCTGTATTTATTGTAATATCAGGTGTCAGCAGGTTCTATATAGAATGTTCTCTGTCACCAAGGAACTCATGGGAGTTTTACTTGCACAAAAATGTTCTATGGGCAGAGCAAAAACTGATTGGTTTAGAGAGAGAACCAATCCGATCGTAGAGGAGATGGGTCTAAGCAACTAGCCGAGGCCAGACCAAGACATCTGATTGGTTGGTCCCACCTCCTCTAGTTGCTTGTACCCACCTCCTCTACAATCTGATTGGTTATCTCTCTGAACCAATCAATTTTTGCTCTGCCCGTAGAACATTTTTATGTAAGAGAAACTCTCAGCAGCCCCCAAGGAGCCACCTTTATGTGAGTCTTGGGGCTGGGGTTGACAGGGAGGGCTTATTCCGGAAAGGCCCCACTGGAGCACCTTCCGCTTTGCTGGGTCATCTGACCCATGTTGTCTCCCCACTTGGCTCCATTTAACATGCTTCCTCTCGCCTCCTCTGCCTCCACGGAGCTTCGGCGTCCTGTAAAAGGCGAGGAAGGAACGGGGGCGGGGGGAGGCCCGCGAAGAGCGGCATCCGCGAGAACATTTTCACGGCTGCTGCGTCAAACATAGTAACAGCGCATCTCTGTAGCTGAGAAATATCGGCAGACCCGCGAAGTCGCCGTTACACCGCTCTGCTGGGATCCATCTGATGTGCGGAAAAGCTTGAGAAGGAACCCGGAGTGCTCTCGGATCCTGGGTCTGCTTTGATCCGGACGGGAGGACACGCTCCTTCTGAGCTGTGATTTGTGATCTTTCCGTTTCTTTCACCCCGAAATAAACCTCGTCCGCCCAGCTGGACATCTGTTTTCACTCAGATCATGATGGCTGTTCAAAGATGCCAATGGGGGGTGCCCCCAGACTGAAGGAGATGCTAATTCTTGTTTTTGCTCACTTGCCTTTGCTGCCCTACGTGACATTATTGATGTCCTGCTCAATGGCGCCACCTGAGATGTTTCGTAATCAGGAGCGACAGAGTTCAGCCCCCTGACCGCGAGACTATAATTACGCACGGAATGAACTCAGACCTCGGATCATCTGCCAATTGCCGTTTGCAATCCCCAATCAGAAATGCCCCCACCTTTAATTTTATCATTTTTGTTCGAGGCACAGAGTTTGCAGCAGCTGTGTTTATCTAACCTTGTCACGTGTTTTGGGTATTAAAGGCGTTTTAACATGTTTTTGGGGAGCGGAACCTCACATCACCATACAATTTCCCTCTGCTTCACATCTCATAACTACTATCATCAGAATAATGGCATTTAGTCTGTGTTTTATATTGCCTGTTTGTTCACGTCACCATCAACTGAGGTGTATTTCGTTGTGCATGAGGGGGTTGGGTAGCTTAGACGGACCTTTTTATTAATCCACCTTAAAAATGGAGGCTACAATGACATCATACTTTTCTGCCCACTCACGTACCATTAAAACCCATTATAACCCATTGGCCACGCCCCCCTCATTATTATTTTTCGTCAAAAGTCTGTGTACTTGCCAAGGTAGCCTCATACTACTCTGAGCGTAAAACATCACAAGTGCGGTTTAGAGGCGCGTTCTAGTGCTCAAAATTCTTCTGATTGTTTTATTTTTACCCCTCTATGGCAGATTTGTTAAGACTGGCATTGAGGACCTGAACACAAGCGATAGATCACCGAGACAGTCCCTGCTTGTGGGTGACATTTCTGGAGTGGAAATGATGCGCAGGATGCATTTAACGTGCCCCCTGCTGCATGGCTTTGGTGAAATAATGCATTTTATCTGTCTGTGTGAGACTCGGCCCCTGGCTTTTAGCTGTCTGGCATGTGTGCCTGCATGCTGAAACTAACGGGATGGATCTTGCTGCCCAGGATGTGACAGTCGTTACTTAAAACAAAAATTAACTTAAAGATGCAAGGTGCCCTGTGTGAAAGATGTCAGATCAGAGGCGAACAGATGGATATTTGGGCCATTCATTTGCAGATGGACGTCTCTGCACGCTCTGCGTCTGAAACATCTGCACTTTGGTATATAGAGATATACTCCAGTTACACCGCTGTCTCAGTGAAGGCTGCTTGCAGTCGGGCAGCCAACTTTGAGGTAGCGTCTTGTAAAACGAGGTCTCCTTTCTCCCCACAGGAGATGACCTACCTATGCATTCCAGCCTCAGACCTACCAAGCCAAGATCTGTGAGTATCCAGAAGACTCCACCATCCACACTGATTCTGTGTGGGAGACACTGGCGTTCTGTCAGACTGATGGAACCGGTATTCAGAGACTTGCACGCCAACATGCTAACCACACACACACACAGGCGCTGCCTTCCTGTTAGGTAGAGGAAGGTTTTTTTTCTGCTACAGGAAGGAAGTTCATAGCTCTGCTCTGCTCCATCACTATTTTTACCTCTGTGGGTCTTGATGCCCCCCACCAGCCGCTCGCTGGCGTCCGGGAGACTCATTGGAGCGGCACCCAAATTACAACTGAGGCTGTTTGGCCAGGCAGCTCTTCCCGATCCAATCAGCTCCTTTCCAGAGGATGATTGACAGCGGTGCTGCCCATTCTCATTTCTCTGGCAGCTGGTGGGGGGCGGCAGGAAAAACATGGTATCTTAAAAGTCTGCCTGGGCACAAAAATACATTGAAACCGCAGTTTAAAACGGACATGACTTTATTTCTCATTTTTTTAATAGAAGATCGTCCAGATCCTTTACTTATCTAGGATATAGATATTGCAGCCCTGCATCATATTTATAATCAGCATGTGATTTTTCTTCGTCTACAACCAGGACACAGCATTTTAAGGAGAGCATTGCATTCATTCATGAGTCCCGCCTGAAGGGAGAGGGATGCCTTGTTCACTGGTGAGTCAGAACCGCTGTGCTGTGCTGTGCTGTGCACGAGCTACCTACCCGGGGCTGGACAAGCCGCTGTCGGTGTGACGAGCTGTAGGTCGACTCCTGGTTCATCCTGTTTGTGTTCGATTGGCAGGTCCTGGGTCTGTTTGTGCTCAGCTACATGTTGCTGTTCTTTTAGGTCTAAGCCTGGTGCATAAACACGTGCCGGCATCCTTAATCCTCACCGAGAGTTAATAATTCCTCTGTCTTCAGAGCAGTGTCCCACTCCGGGATCGCAGAGACTATTCTGGGTGGTGTAGAATGCGAGGCAGGGGAACACCCTGGATAGGATGTCAGTCCATCACGGGGCACACACACACACACACACACACACACACACAGATCCCCCTCCCTGGACGTATGGTGTAGCAGTGATGCCCATAGAATTGGGCTAACTAATCATTATGTTGCTTAATCCAGTGCAATGTAGAGCTGTACCTATTAATAAAGCTGAAGTGTTTCTGTTGGGGCAGCGGCATGGACCCCTCCCAAGGCTTGAACCACCAACCTTTCTAGTAAACCAGCAGATTAGGTTAGGCCTGCAGAGTGTGTTGTGTTTTTGTTTTTTGTTTTTGACCATGTGTGATCTTGCATCATGGAGCAGCTAACTGTCGAGAGAAGCAGCCGTTTTGATAGCACAGTGAGCATTATTAGCACAGTTAGGGTCATTGGGGCCTGGAGATGGTGAGTGAGGCTGTGGAGGCTCCGGAGTAACGTCATCAGGCACCGGCTGAGAATGACAGCTGAATGATTTGCACCCTTCCCTCACACTCTGTCTTCTCGGGGGGGGGATCCCATGGCAGCCTGGCAGGCGTGTCCCGCAGCGTCACCCTGGTTGTGGCCTACATCATGACCGTCACCGGGCTGGGATGGCAGGACGCCCTCAGCGCCGTGCGGGTCGCCCGCCCCTGTGCCGGCCCCAACGCCGGCTTCCTGCGGCAGCTGGAGGATTTTGAGAACAACCAGCTGGCCCACGTAAGTGTGTTCCTCCTGTGGGCCAGATGACAAGTAGCTGAGAAGTCACCCAAAGTTCCAGTTTCAGAACGAAGAGCAAGTGTTTTTTCCGTCTTCTGCCGGGAATTGAAACTATGACTGTTTTGATCAATGTATATAAGACATGATTATTGATTATTATTTAAGATTCAGGTGAGAAAACACCACTGATTATACTTAAGAAATATGTAAGTAGCTTGACACTGCACTCATGTATAATAAGAAATTATTAAAAGGATATCAGATAGTGATGACTGTGATGAAGTCACCATACTCTCCTGTTTCCATGGCAAGACCATCAGTCCATTTTTCGTAGCAACTTATCTGTTCCGAGGAACATTTCTGTACCATTGATGGTATGTTAATACTGTTTGTACCTTTGGAATGTTCCAGACTCCATTTCTGTACAATTATAAGGGTACACCCCCAGTGACAAGCAAAGGTACAACTTCTTACTGTTTTTTTCTGAGAGTGAGCAGTGAACACGGCAGAGGACACGCCGGCTGGGATGCCAGTCCTGGCTGACCCATTTAAATGAATTTAAATGACACATGAGGACATACTCATCCCTGTTTTCCCCCAGTACAGGGTGTGGCTAAAGGAGAAGTACAAGGAGAGCCCATTTAACGACGAGGAGGAGGTCCAGATTCTGCTGTCCCAGAAACCCAAGGCCAACGGAGCCGATGTGCCCCAACCGGGGCTGCGCACCACCTGACGGGGGGGTGGCGGGCCACGCCTCGCAGCAAGTCGGCCCACCTGATGTTCACTGTGTTCGGGGTGGCCGCTCTGTTAGCCACTTTCTCTCCGTGTCTGATGGTGCCTGTCAATCTTGGGGTGGAGTCTGAAGGTTTGCACGAGAGAGGTGGACATTTCTATGTGCAATACAGTCAGTGTTGTGTTCCTTTATTCAGAAACTCTCCAAGTCTATGTAAATATGCAAAGTTTTTTTTTAACAATCTAAATGAATAAACACCTTTGTATTGTTGTATATGTAAAATTTTGGTAATTTCTATTTAGGAATTTCATTTTGTAATGCAAAAAAAAGTTGTTTTTTTTTCGAAAGGGCAGTTAAGTTTAAAATAAACAACCAGTTTAAGCTGTCTACTTAAAACTTTTTAGAATGTTCTAAAGCATTTTACCCCCCAAGACCATTATGTTTAGCAGTAATGTTTGAAAGCAGGAAGAGACTAAACATTTCTTAAGGGAAAATAAGATGCATGTGTATATTAATGGCAGAACGATAGTTTCTTTTGGTGAAAATTTTCAGTTGATTCTAGGGTTTGTAATAGAGACATAAAAACCTTTGAACTAAAATAAGAAATATCTACTGAGTCATTTTTTCCAGTAGATATGGATTGTGGTGAACCTGGAAATAAAAACATGATTTACTCCAGGTAATTAGTTCTTTTTGAGAGTCTTCATTGCACGAAACATGTCAACAGCCGAAGAGCCCATTAAAATAATAAAAAGAGACCCAAACTACTTGAATAGCCAGTCCGTGAAGTCTTCAATTTGTATACTGTAGCGGCTATAGTGTTTTTTTCTTTCTTTTTCTGTATTTGCATGAGAATGGGGCATTTTTGTAAGAACACATCTTCATCCGTATTTTAAATCCGTTATCATGACGTAACGTGTTCTGACATTCTGTTTTGATGTCTTCCCAAAGACGCCGTAAGAATCACATTTTAATCGACGACTTTTCTGTGTAATCCCTTGATTCTATCATTCTGCTCCTATAGTCATGAAGCAGGTAAAGTATACAAGTTTTCTGTTCTGCTGTTGGTTTCAACAAAAACGACTGCGTGTCATTGAGACAGTGTAGTCCACAGCCATTATTTAGGGCGTTTATGATTTTGAGCGCATCAGGCGTCCGTGCGTAATTATTTGCTGCACGATTCATTTACAACCTTTTATTCGAAAGATGTTGTTTCTTGTTTCTGAAAATACTTTTCCAACATGCCTAATAAAACGATGCTATTCAAGATGGTATATCAAAACCTTTTAGTGTGTAGGTCTGTGCATTGCGCAAATCGTCATTTTCTAATCTCTAATAATCACGATATGTTTATCGAATGCAAATGACAACAGCGAAGTGAACGTAAATCATAGTTTACGTGATTTCCCAGAGAGCACACATTTGACAAATGACATTGATTCCATGTCAGACAAAAAGGTTGAAACAAAGTTGATCTTCAATAGTTCACTTTATATCAGCATTGAATTAAGGTTTTGCCACTATCGATTTTTCAATATTGAAAATCTGGCCAAAAATCAATTCAGTTTCAACGTTGATAATTTAACACTGACCATAATTCAACGCATTTAACTATAAATCAACGTTGAAACAATAATATGGTGCTATCTGGGTTCTTATGGACATCTGGAATTGAGCATTTTGTACTCATAAGGTACCGAGTTAGGGTACGATGATGGCCTGCACCCAGAAGGTGGCAATCATCGATAGATCGCTACAGCATGGGAGCGAAATCAGCACCGTACTGTAGTTACTCATGCGACCTGGGTACCAACCACGCTCACTTATTACAATGAATGGTTTAACTTGCTGCCGCCAGATAAAAGCCACATAAAACGTTTCATATTTATTTCCAAAATATACTAGGCTCTGATAGACCAAACTGGGATGACCGTTTCTGCTATAATCCATAAACTATATTGGTTCAATATATTAACAGTCGACGTGATAAAATTCAAGAGAGATTCACGGAGAGGAGTATTATTTCAGCTAAGTCGTGTTTGTTTTTTTCCTTTTTTCTTCTGTAGGGAAACAATTGTTCCACTGTCCGCGGAGTTTATGTGCCGATGGTGAGGGATTTCCCTACTGTTTACTGTAGGTTCAGGGCAGATGAACTTCTGAGTAGCGGCTTCCACTTAAACTCCTCCCAATAGCTGTTATTTAAGAATCAAGTTCCTCCTTCTCAGCACTTGTCGGGTCGATCTCAGTGTTAATAGGGTCGTAATTCCTCTAAGGTAAGAGACGCTTGGTCTTGATCTTCACTAATAAGCTGCTATTAACAGACGTGAGTGTTATTTCATATGGAACAATGCAAAATGAGGTAGCTAGATCAAATAATTAACTGATTATTTTCTTTTCAATTAAATATTTAAAATTCGCAAGTTTTGCAGATTAGAACATTTTAATTAAATCAGAGAATTTATACACGTAGTTTTCATCGGCGTGTTATTATTGCTATTATTTTCTGTATTGGGATCGATTTCTATCAATTTTTGCATTTTAAGTGATAACGCTTGTTACCAGCTTAACTAAGCAGTGGCTGTTTATAGGACTAATACCGGGCGATGCATAAGATTCTAAAAATCATTTAGTCGATTGTTTATTGCATAAAATGTAAGAAACTTTGAAGGACTGCTTGCCTTGCCCGGCTTGTGTATTTTTTGCTTATAGACTGACCGATCTAACAGGTGCATGTATGAAAAATGCTTCGTCCATCACCCGCCAATGTGTCTATTCTGTTGCATGCATTTTGACAGAAATGAATTTAGAGAGTGACTGCAACATGTCAGTCAGTTGTGGCAATGGAAAACTTAGGCAGTGGCTGATCGATCAGATTGACAGCGGAAAATACCCCGGATTGGTGTGGGAGAGTGACGACAAAACCATTTTCAGAATACCCTGGAAGCACGCTGGCAAACAGGACTATAACCGGGACGAGGATGCGGCGCTTTTCAAGGTAAGTTACCGTGAATGAATCTGCACCCTTCGGAAGTTTCGTTGCTCTTCTCTGATCGTTTCTGTATAATGTAGAATATTATAGCATGATATATATATCTCTCTCTCTCTCTATATATATATATATATATTTATATGTGTGTGTGTGTGTGTGTGTGTGTGTGTGTGTGTGTGTGTGTGTGTGTGTGTGTGTGTGTATGTGTAGACTAAATAATGCAGCATTGTCGTTTAACACCTTATATAACACTACGTGGCCTGTTCAGTGAGGTTGGATGACGAGTAGTCAGATATATCCAGGGACCAGTTTAAGATTTATATCAGCCAGCATCAATAGATGACCTGAAATGCCCTGTCGTTATCTTCAGTGTATCGGCACAAATGAATAATGGCGTATTCTGGCATTAACGTTGCGGAGTCGGTGGATTTCAGCAATGAGAATTAGAACCGAGACCTCACTTGTATTCTCGTTTTGCAGGCTTGGGCGCTGTTTAAGGGAAAATTCAGGGAAGGGATCGATAAACCGGACCCCCCGACGTGGAAAACTAGACTCCGGTGTGCGCTGAACAAAAGCAATGACTTCGACGAACTGGTAGAGAGGAGTCAACTGGATATATCTGACCCATACAAAGTTTACAGAATCATCCCAGAAGGAGCCAAAAGGGGTGCGCTCATTATTATTATTGTTGTTGTTGTTAAATGACAAATGTTTAGTTTAAGTGCATTGTGGGGGATTTTAGAGGTTGTGTGGGGGCTTTGTTTGGGTTTAATAGAGTTCACTTTTATAGCAGTGCCTTACGCCAACCAATGCATTAAAAAGTTACAAGATAACATCTACCCCATATAGACCCACTAAGGCAGCAAGCAAGACGGTGCATGTAGCACGCATGGGTGGCTGAGCCTCACGCCCAGCGCCGTCGCAAATGTCCTTTTTATCGACACCGAAAATAAATAGTAGCAAGTTTTGACCTCGCTCAAGAAGCAGGAAATGCAGAGGAAACCAAGGCATGCGCTATGTCGTTTGGAGGTTCTCACTCGCTCAGGAGTAAAATCGTTAAAAAGCTGCCGTCAGCTCCTGCACGACAGAGACGCGTTGCAAACGCATGCCCACAGAACATCATCTTAGCTTTATTTATTTAACGTAACTTATCGGTTATGTTTTTCACTGGTGGGAGATGCAGGTCACCACCGAGTTTTTATGAGACAGCTTCGAGCTCCCTTGACAGCTTGCATGTTTCCTTCAGGGGCCAAGCAGATGAGCACAGAGGAGCCCACGAGCCACATGGACCAGCTGGGCTACCCTATGCCGGTGCCCTACGCCATGCAAACTCAGGTGACTGCTAATGTCACGGTCACGAAAATCGGCACATCCGGGGGTTGGGGGGTGTCACGGCAACTTGCTGTGGCTGGGGTGGGCGGGGGTGGTCTTTCGGAGTTTTCAGAAGCCGCAAGGCGGTGAGAGCACTGACAAAAGAGTTTGGTCTTCTACCCTGATTCGACCTTGCCCATTAGTTATAGGAGTAGAATGCTCTGGCATGAATAACAATCTATCAGTGCATACCAGGGGAGTAGTCAGAAATGAATGGCTAGGGGGGACTGAGTCTTTACTAAGGGGGCTGATGGCAAACTATTGATGTATGATTTAAGCCAATAAATACACATTTATTTGGATGGCTAAATGACATTTTAAGGGGACTAAAGCCACCCCCCCCAAAAAGAAATAGGCCTAACGACGTACTATCTGTATCCCTCCCCTGTGAATATATAGGGTTCATAGCAGATGTTCTTCCTTCTCCGTGAGACATTTTCCTGATTTTTTTGCCGGTTCTCCCCCCTGCAGGTGCCAAATTATATGGTGGGGCCCGAGCGACGGGATTGGAGGACCTACGTACCAGAGCAACATCATCACAGCGACCTGCCCTATGGCCACTACCCACCGCGCGCCCTCTCCTGGCAGGCCCCGCCCTGTGACAATGGTAGGTGTCCCTATAGGGGCTGGGGGGGTGGACATGACAACCCAGGCCGAATTCCCATGTGCTGTCTCAGAGGGACAGCTGTGGCGCTACTTCTCCAAATAGGCCCACGGCTGTTCCTTCCCGGACGATGAAAGGGCACCATTGATGCCCAGCCGTGTCCGCGATGGCCAGAGCGCAAGAGGCTCAAAGCCCAATTGACACAACTGTCCGTGATTAAGGAACAAGTGGAGAGAGAAGGCAGTTGATGATAGATATCAGTGACTCATGTGTTCCTGGGACAAGCAGGTCTTGAATCATTGATGAAAACGTTCTTTGTGGTTGAAGGGGATTTTTAAACAAACCTTTATTTGATGTTCTAAAGAAATATTATTTTTGCAGACAGCGCGTTTAGTTAAGGTTGTTGACTTCCTCCACTGACTTTCTACCCCATGCCTATTCACAGGCTACCAGATCACTGGATCTTTTTACTCCTGCTCGCCGGTGGATTCCCAGTCTCCTGCCTTTCCTCTGGATCCTAGCCGATCTGCAGAGACCCTGGCATTCTCTGGTAAAGAGATATACTGACCAGACACACACACACAGAACAAACACACAAAAACGTGTAGTGCACCTTGGGTGCCTGCTGTATAATAATGTCTGATTTTCATTGCTTTGTTACTCTTTTGGAAAAGGTGCTGTACATTTTGATAAAATGTTGATATTGATATAATGTTGTCTTATATTCGTGCTTATATGAACCTGTTGTCAAACTTTAGTTAACTCAATACAGGAGAGACCAAACATAGCTCATAATACAGTATTATGTTTCTTTGCATATTTTTGTCTTTCTCTGTGTTTTTTTAACTATGATGGTTGTTGAAGTTATGTAATGTTGAATGGCTACCCGCAAGGAGAATGCCTGTAAATTACGCTTAGTCGAGGATCCCTGTCGTGCTCTGTACTGCGCCACATCTGATTTGCTTTGCATGAATTGTATTGTTCTGCTTTTTTTCTGTGCAATTTTTAAGTAAACATGAATGTGTTTAGGGCATTGAATGATATCTGTGTATAGTCCTCGAAAGGTTCACATTTTTGTAGACTGTAACTGCTCTGCTGTGGAATACATTTTGTGTAATTGTTAATTTGAATGCAAATAAATGCAAATATTAAAATGCCCTATTAAGTAACAATATGTGTGTTCGCGTGTACTTTTTCCCCCGCTACAATTTATTTAAAAATACCCCAGCATTGTGAGTATTATATATTGAGTTTAGTAAATAATTCTCACCGTGCTCTGTTCTGTTTTTATTATTCTGGCAAGTTGATGAAGAAATAACAGAAAAAAAGGTAGAAATGGTTGAATTTTAAGGCTGAGAAAATGCCGGAAACACTTCGGAATACGAATGAGAAAAGTGGAGACGCTTTAGCATGGGAGACTGTGTTTATCGTGAGACTGTGTTTATCGTGAGACTGTGCTTATCGTGAGACTGTGTTTATCGTGACACTGTGTTTATCGTGAGACTGTATTGATCATGACACTGTGTTTATCGTGACACTGTTCTCTCCACATTATTTGCCAGGCGAGCTGGCCAATGACCCCATTAAGGAGCACCATCATTGCCTCATCTTGCTCCATCTGTGTGCATTGCCCCCCCACAGACCGCCGGCTGCACATCTGCCTGTACTACCGAGAGACCCTGGTGAAGGAGGTGACCACCGTCAGCCCCCAGGGCTGCAGAATCTCATCTGGCCCCGAGGACAGGCAGTGCGACGGTGTCGAGCAGGTGCTCTTCCCCTTTCCATATCCCCAGTCACAGTGCCAGGGCATGGAGCGGCTGTCCGTCACGCTGGAGCGTGGCGTGCTGCTGTGGTTGGCTCCCGACGGCTTGTATGCCAAGCGCCTCTGCCAGAGCCGCATCTACTGGGAGGGGCCATTGCCCCCCTACGCTGACCAGCCCAACAAGCTGGAGAAGGAGCAGACCTGCAAGCTCTTTGACACACAGAGATTCCTGGCAGGTATGTGACCATATCCTATTTACACATACCTACCTTCACTGCCTTTAAAAACCATCATGAATCACATACAGTAACCTTTAAAAAACTTTAAAATGTCAGCCACGGTTCTTAGAAGCCTGGCGGACCGCCACTTTATTACCCAAATCGGATGGTGGCACCGATATATTCGGGTAATCCTCTGAAAACCCGGAAAGGCCCCACGTCTCCAGACTTTCGGCAAAACCTCTCTGTAGTTCACTACACTGGAAATAAGAGTAACCCCCCCAAAACCAGTGGCTTTTCAGTGAAGCGGCGAGAAACAGCCCCCGCCCACCATATCTCAGACTACAATATCTCATGCTCAGTTCTCACGAAATAATAGCTAAATCATTGATTATCACCATGCAAATATCTCATTCCCACAGAGCCCAACGACTGTCCATACTATTGTCAGTGCATTACAAATGTCCTTCAGTAGTCTTCTTAGGTTCTTGCTGTCTTAGAAGTTGTTGCGTAGCTCCTGCTCCAATCCTGCTTACACCTGTACCTGGACATTCACTGGGAGCTCAGCCAAGCTGCACTAATGCCAAGTCGACTCCTTGACAGCATGTATGTTTGTAACGTGTTATTTGCCTCACTTGTACATCGCTTTGGACAAAAGCATTTGGTAAATATGTATAACGTAAATGTAAAGAAGTGCGATTTTGTCATTTTTCCTATCTCATAACAACTGCTAAAGGTCTCTCTTACTACTGGTTACATCTGCTCCGGTTCAAAGCCTTCCTATTCACACGTGTGGCATTGCGAAATCTTAAAGGGCCATCTTATTGATCCACGCATCCTTATTGTCAGACCTCCAGGGTTATGTCCATCACAGCCGGCCCATGCCCAGGTTCCGCGTTGTGCTGTGTTTCGGGGACGAATACCCAGACTCACAGAAGCAGACGAAGATGATTACAGCTCAGGTAAGCTCCTCGTCCCTCGACTCCGCTTTCACACCCGTCCACCACATTCTGCAGCATCCAGAGCTACTCACTATTTGTCCTCATGAGATTAACAGACAGCAAAAAAAAATCCCTGATTGCACAGTTACAGACAATCACATTGTGGAGGACTTACAGTATGTTTATTTATGGCTTCTATAGTTTCAGGTCAGCAGCGTTAATTTTATGATTACCGGAACACTGTTTTCTCTGTAGTTATTTTAAATCCGCCCCCTACAGCTGCACGTGATCTGTCGACGTTGCACGCAAGCACGGTCTGGTGATGATTTGTGGTGGCTCGCCACAGCGTCTAACAAAGCTCCTGTGCTTCACAATGGTGGCGGTTGTTTGCACCAATGCGACATGCAGTTTCCAGCCTCAGACAACAGTGCCGCTTTGTGCGCCGCTTCCCTGATTCGGGGACGAATTTTATTTATTTTCGCACTGCTGGTGATGTGCTCAAGGATGCTCTGGAATGATCGTGCTGTCTGTGCGCTTTGCAGTTATGTGGAAAAGGGTCCTGTAGAAAGGAAGACATTGTCACCTCTACTTTCTCTTCTGCATTTTTTAGGTTGTGGAACCGGCTGTGAGTTTTATTTTACGTATTTTCAAATAACAGGGCGTTTAGTGCGGTACTCCACCCTGACGCTGACTTCCTGACCTGGGGGGTAGCAGCGGCTACTGTGAGTGATTATTAACAGGGTCGTGAATGGATTTAGTCTCAAGCCTGGTGATGCTTGTGATTAGCCCTCACACACCCCACCCCCCCCAATGCAAATCTTGCACCTTGACATGGATTCAGTTCAGTCAGCTATAGCGAGGTCATAATGATTAAGTGTCTTGTAAGTATCTCTAGTCTGGCCCAAGTTTGGTGTTTAGGGCTGAGCTCAACCGCCATCGCCCCTCTCCTCAGGTGGAGCCTGTGTTTGCCAAGCAGCTGGTCAGCTTCACACAGCACCCCGGCGTCCATTACGCCCCTAGGTATGAACTTCTGCAGCATGACGCGGCCACCTCGGAGGACCACGAAAGAGTCACATGTCACTCCGGCATACAGGAGTGAGGCCCTTGGCCTGTTGGACCCATGACAGCAACCGCAACTGACCTACCTGGCAGATAGACTGCAGAGGCAGCCCAAGAGAAGATGCACGATGAGGCTCTGGTCTTTACCGTACTTCTCGTCGTTCACGTGGATGCCTGGGAGTCAGTGGCTCAAGCCAGTCGAACTAAGAAAACATCGGTTTCTTCTCCTGCTGTTTCTCCTCCTGAGTGACCATCTCAGGAACATGCTTGTTCCACATGATGGATTTTTCTTTGGGGGTCTTGGAGCTGCCAAAGGCCTTAGAGAGACTCTGAGAGTCATGCTGGTTTCGGAAAGTGTGTCTTAATTATCTCTTGATTTATAGCTGGGATGCATCTTGGGGCACCGTCCTAACTGGGCCAGGTCTTCAGCAGGGCAGAGAAAACCACGAGTCTCTGCTTCCCCTGAAGAGCACAGCCTCGAATGCTTTCAAATGGATTCATTACAGTTTTTCTTGATTGCTTTGGCATATGTCATGAAACATACTTAACATAAGAGCATTTCTGAAAACAGTTCATGCATACAGCCTAACACTATGGTTTAGCTGCAAATGCCTGTAACTTACCCAAAACAATTAACTCATGTCTCAAAAGCAAATAATTCCATCAATAAATTAGTTAGTGGCAATGCTTAGATATATTGTTAAAATGTCGGTGTAAGCTCCAAGAATCTGAATGGTAGTCGGTCCCCACTTTCTCATTGTCACTAACTGATCATTTTTCTTTAAACTGATACTTATTCATGTCAAAGACACCAGTTTCAGCACCGCAAGGCTCTGCATTACAGTATGCAAAGTTCACTGGCAAGAGAAAGCATGCACGTGTAACTTCTTCAGACACAGTACAATAGCAAACAAAAAGGCACACAGTACAAGAACAACAAAATGACAACAAAATCGTGTACTGTGGGAACCAAACACACAACAGTGTCATATCACTGCAATTTATGGAATATATTTTTAAATCATTTTGAAAGCTTGGTTAACTGCTTTGCATGTGGTGACTAACACAATGATCACATACTTATAGTTTTGGGTGTAAAACTATTACAGTGGGAAACTACATAATCTATTTGGACCAACAAGACTAAAGCGACTGACAATTGTGTCAAATGATGACAATTGTATAAAACCATTAGCATATATGTATTAAAACATTTGGAAATTTGTGTGAATCAATGAGAAATGATGTTCTGCTGTGCAGAAGTGACATTATGGTGTGGGGATTACACTTGTTGCTTTGCAAATGTTAATTGTCATTTGAGAAACGCTCCAAAGCAATTGAGAAAAACTGTAATACCAGGTTTGGATCTGGGTGTGAAGACGTAGTCTGTGTTTAAGGATGTAGTACCAAAGTGAGGGCATTGTATTCATCGTACTAACCTGAAGGTTTGTTAGAAATATATTTTTATTAAAGAACTTTATCAAAAAAATGACAATGGTCCACATTTATTTACATTTGTTTATTATTACATTTATTAAGTCTTGATTATTTATTATGCACTTGAACTGAAATGAGTTATTTTGCTAAGGACTGATAGCAGCGTAAACTTGACTATGTGAAGGTAGGTCACTCTATGCATATAATGAGATTTAAACTGCAAATTTCGTTGCTGGGTCTCTAGCATTAATGTGGCTTCATGTGTTATGGAGAATGGATGAAGGATGCAGACATGGAGGCAAAGGTTTCGGTGCCTGGCTGGAGTCAGGCAAGTCACCGCTCTCTTTCCTGATATATTGATCGTCGTGAAAACTTATCCACGCTAAGAGTACAGCCCTCTTACTCAGACTGATTTTGCTGAGGTGGCTCAGGTGTGGAATTATTCATCTGCTTATTACACTTCTTACGTATTGACCCTGACACGTTGCCTGAAACGGTGCCAGAACGAGTAAGACGGTAACCAAAACAGCAACGCAGAAAATCCTAGCTTTTGCAGCACAATTAAGCTTGATAGTAGCGGTACTGAGACTACTAATGCTGGCAAACTGCAGTGAAATAAAGTTACAAAGAAGTTGGAAAACTGGGATCTTCAAAGAAGGTGATAAATATCATTGAAATCATAACACGGAAACTGCTAGAACTCTGCGGTAGGGGGATTACAAGGCCGTCATCTTACACACAAAATCTCGACAGTTATGCGGAGGTAAACGTTCCACTGTTATTTCTTTAGCACTTGTGTAAATGTGGTTAAGGTGAAGGCAGGAGACACCACAGTGGTAAGAGTGATGTAGAGAAACTGCCCTGCGAAAACAGGGGGGACCTCAAGTGACATGAAACAGGAAGTCATTTACAGGTGCACAGGAAGACTCCCCCCAAGGAAAAACACACACACTGATGTATATTATAAAAGTACTATAGCAATTCCGAGTACTGCAGGGCTTTTTCGGCACTTGAGAAAACTGGAGCGGAACGAATATCTTTTGAAAAAAGGCCTTTGTATATATGCAAGATAAAAATACTAAAAATGTAACTTGTCCTGTCATCAATCTCTGTTCAGTCATTTTAGTGTTTGCATTGAAACACTGAAAGCTGCGACCCTGGGTATGTCTCTGTGTGTTGGTTTCATGTATGTAATTATTTAACAGCAATGTATTAATCTGTCAGCATTTCAGAGGAACGGCCATCCACAATCATGACAGTCCTACACTATGTATTAATAATATAATGCCATAAAAACACAATGATAAAACAGTTGTGCACATCATTAACACTGTTAGGATACAGGGGAATGACCAAGAAATCATTTGCATACACACATAAGATGACATTCAGATCAGCATACTGGAAACATTGTAGTCATCTATGAATAAATTATGTGAGGCTAGAAGGGAAAATGGAAATCTGCATATATTAAGAATTTTAAGAAAAAATAGTTTTGGTTGAAATTTTACTGTGGTCGCAGATCGCGTTTGTCTGTGGTTGTTCAGAGATATTTTGGAGATTGGCTATAATTCATTTGCGGTTTGTGTTTTTGTGTGTAAACACAGGAAATAAGGTTCAATCAAGATGGTGATGTTTAAAAGAAAAATAGACGTAGCGTAAAGACCAAGTTTCCAGGTCGTCATCACAGATGAAGGCAATGTATCATGTTTTCCATGAAGAATAAAACACAGTAAAACATTTTCAGTGTTTTCAGAGTTTAACAAATAGAGGTCTCATCCATCATAATTTGGGTGCCGTGTCTTTTAACAATTCGGAGGGAGAGACCGAAGAGCAGTTGTGATATTTACATATTATAAAAGAATATCTAAATGACAATGACTTCATTGTTGTTTTAAAAGTCAGTGATTCAAACTAAATACACATATACTGCAAAAAAACTAAATAAATATGCTAAATATCCAATATGCCCACCACCCACTGATAGTTATGCGTGTTTGAGTGTAAATGTCTTGCGCTTAGTACATAACAACAAGGTCTAAGATACTGAAAAAGGCAAGTGTTTGAGGGTAATACTGTATTCATAAAACATCCAGCCACTGATAATTGTAGGTGTATGACTAAACTCATATCAGATGTACAGGGTACACTGTCTTTTTTACACCCAAGAGGATTTGTAAGTCATGTCAGAGAAGGGAACTGGACATAGCTTTGTGGACAGGGAGGTCCATCCCCGATAAGGGCATCATAAACTGAGAGATGGGTGGGGATGAGATGGAGGTGTTGGGCTCTTTCACCACCAGCTATTCAAGGCATTGTGGTCTTTATCGACACACTGAACACAAACTTAACACAGAACAGCTGCCTGAGAACCTCCTTCCCAAAAATAACTTAAAACAAGCCTAATAATCAGGAACCATGGGGCAAAACAGCGTTTTGTTCTACGGAGTAATTTAGTAAGCATTAGTTCTCATTTGGGTATGTGTTTGTGTGCCACTTTTTTCAAAAAAGTCCAAAACCCGACAGAGAGACTCCAGAAAAACCCCTGCCTAGCTTTTGTTATTGCAGAAAAAAGTACTTATATTTCAATGCCATTTTCTCAATGAAATTTGTGGGCGAAGGTGCTGCTAATTTTAGAATAAAAACAGTCTGCTTTATGAAAGAGAAAAACAAGAGACAAGAGCACCGTTTCCTTTCATTTATGACTGTTTAGGAAACAGATTTTTCTCGTTGCCCTCATCCTGTGGCGCTGTGGTTGAGATTCACGCGAAGAGCCAAAAAAAGTGCACAGAGTCTTCAGGATGTAGTTCAGGACAAACTATGAGCTATATTTTAATTGGTTTTTGAACAATTTAATTCAGACCTTACGTGAAATGGTTACAGAGGCTGTGCAGTCGCAATAGCTTGATAATAAAGGTACTTATATCCTTTTAAGCCAAATCGAAGTCATTTATGGAGACCATGACGAAACATAGAATTGAAATTGCACTTTACCTTGACACGACCCCTTCCTCCCATAATAAGCTTCACTTTTTTGCTTTTTACTCATCAAAAATTGGCCTCAAAGCGCTAGGGTATCTAATATATTTATTACCGAATTAATGCACAGGTCCTTGTACTTGAGGATGCTTTGAAAAATCATCTATATGACAGTTTAAGACAACATTTCTAAAGTCAATGGGAGTGGAGGCATGAGGCACTGAGACGTTAATATGTGATGCCAGGCAGCCTAAGTCTCTGTCACCCATCACCCTTCTCCACATTTCTTTGGTCAGGTTGCCACTGCTACTGTAGCATGGGTAGGCCACTTTTTGTGGAGCATCTTCTATGTCAATCCAAACGTTACCCAAAGCAGATCATCGCTCCCTCTGCCTGCTCCTCACCCAGTCCTGCTCCTTTCTTGGTTCCCCTTGGATGTGACGTCACCGTGGTGGGCAAGAGTCGGCACCATCCACCATGTCGCCTTCTGCGCTTCTCCATGATGTCACCTTGACATACCGGCAGGGCTTGAAGCTTCACAGCATTTGTTGGCCATCCTGGCTTGGTGTGTGGAACCAAAACACAGAATGCTGATGCACAATTTGAAACGCTCTTCCCTAAGACGAATGGTAAAGTTAAAATTGACCTAGAAAAGTATAAAATTGTGTACTTCTCTCAGTGAACTGAAAATTAGTGTGCATAAATAGTCATTTTTCAGTTTCGATGTATGCTAGCAACACCCAAAACCTATTGTTTAGTAATCATGTTAGAGAGGAAAGTACACTGCGTGCAGCTGACTATGGAGACAGTCGCAGAAATGACAAGTTCTGGGCATTCCTCTCAACACATCGTGAGTGTCGTAGAAACAATCTTCTCCAAGCACAGATTCCTGACATCCATCTTGTTGAGGTGTGGCCTCTGGTAAATGCTAGGGGGAGACACCTCAAGTCATTTCCAAAAAGACCCTATACTCATAACCAAACACAGCAACTTGCTCTTCATGCATGCGAACCATTGGTGAGAGGGTGGAGTGTGCACCGGTTTTGATGCCGAAAGGTCTGCGGCGTCTGCCGCTCTTAGAATCAATTCGCTGCTCACGGCATACAGCACAGCTCACAGTTTTCAGACTTCTGCATGCTCTTTAGTCAGCAGGCCTAATTATAACGACGCATAACTAGTGTGAGATTTATGCACCGCATCTACATTTATTTATTTGTCAGATGTCCTTTGTACAAAGTAAGATCTATCTGAGGCAGCTGTCAAAGAGCCACCTTAGAGTGCTGACCAGAGACAAGTGAAATTTGTTGATAAGAAAAAAAGCTACATGACCACTGGCTAAAACATGATAGCATAGATGTTATGATGTCATTAAGTAAGCAGCCCCAGAGGCAACAATATCTGAGGTGTTTCTCAATAGGCGTACTCGACTGTACTTGTGTTCTCGCATACCTGTTTTACGTCATCTTCCATTGCCGACGACCATTTCCAATACCCAAGAACAGAAGTATGTAGGACGGTTAAAATCCCTGGATGCCATTCTTGCCCTGCCATGAATATCAAGGATACATCGGTTACATCCTCACCAAATGAGACCAATCCCATGATTCATTGCACTCCAAGTTCATTCTGGGGAGGCTAGTGAGTAAGAGCGGTCTTGCAAAGACCACAAGTATGATCTTGGTTTTCTTGGTATTGAGAAACACCATTGCTTTCTTGGCAATATGGCGGCACCAGAAGAGGATCCCAACATCTACATTCCTCTGAGCCACATTCTGCATCTACATGCTCAAAATTCCTGGGGAAAAACTGATAAGACAAAATAAATGTAAATAAAGATCAGAGTTGGCATATTTCAATCATCCATTATCTGGGCTCTAGAACTTCCTGTCTTGATCCGTTCATTGGTTTTTTTCCTTTCGGCTTATAATATGATGTTTAGCTAAGAAACCAGTTTCCAGTGTCCGCTTTGTGGGTAACGGTTCACAGGAGGACTAAACACAAGCAGTATCCACCGCACAGTCCTACAACAGTGACTGCTACTCCATTTTTGCTTTACAGGCAACTGGAAAGTGTTGCAATGCACAGGTGTCTCCGACACGACCCCCATGCGCAGTACATTTCCACTTCTCCTATTCTCGATTCTCTCCCTGCCTGTAAACTGGTACTCACCAACAAAGGGGAAAATGTCAGGGCTATAAAAGGCGAATGGAACAAAAAGTAGATAGTAATAAATCTCTACCTGATCGCAGCCATTATGCTGGACAGAGCTTTCACCGAGTATGATTATTCAGAGGTACATCGGATCGTACGCCTAAAGGGCCACGAATGGGAACGTGACAATCCAACGCTGCTACATAGCCCAGGGGATGCTGACTTAGCTGGTAATTTCGGGCTCCTCTGCAGTCTCACAGCAGCACAGGTTATGCAGAGTCCTCAGAGACATGTCAAACACTGACTCATCCGTGTCGCTGAACCCATCAAGAAAACCCAGGCACTTTAGTCATCTCACAACCCTGCCTGGAAGGAACAGATGCTTACAAGAAGAGGACCTGACTGTCTAACTGTCCAGAAAATAGAGCACTGCAATCAAACATTAAAATCAAAACTCACACAGGCACAAAATTGTGATATACTTCAAACAAGCTACTCCTGCTAAATGATTTTATTATATAGTCATCACTACAAATTCACTTTAATCAATATTATTTCAGCTTCCAGTTTCGCTTGAAACCCAGTGATTTGGCAAATTGAAACAGACTTGATGGCATCTTAATAAATTATAGTAATAATTTACTATAATAATAATTATTGTATCATTAAAAATATGATGTAATAATAATTTATTAATAATTTTATAAGGTACTCCTTCCAGGCAGCCACATGGGAATCATTACAAGAGACAGAAGGAATTAAAAAGAGATTTGACAGGGGTTCACTTTTTCAGACTAAGGGACTGTAGATGCAAATGCCATTAAAATTTTTTTGCAATATTCATCTACCTCCAGTCTGGACCTGGTTTTAAAATAGCGCAGTTTATGGTCAAAAGGTGCTAGTCTGACGTCAAGACCAACTTTCGTTTCCCTGTTGACACACAATTAGGTATCATGCGAGATTCCTGGGTGAGGGAGAAGGCAGTGACCCCAAATGGATTTCAGAGGTTTTCCTGGGAAAGGACAAGACAGGTTACAGAAGGCAGCAGCAACAGCCCAAAGCCACCTTTGAAAACCACAGCAGCCGGACAGAAAGTTGAAAAACATCACGACTAGCTGTCCTCCGTAAGGAGATGTGCGTCTGTGACCTGAATTGTGGCAAACTGCACCATTAAACAGTAATGAAGGGTATTTGTCTGTCTGCCTTTGGATGTTTGTGTGCAAAACCAACTGCCCTTGCACATACTCTTTATATCACGGTGGTACCAGCGCTGGGCCCTGCACATATTGCGTCCCTCAGACCTTATTTCAGGCTCCCTGGAGTGTCTGTTCACATCTCGTGCACCTGACATCGCCTTGTGTCAATTAGCCAAGCCCAGCTCAGGTCAGTGGTTTCTCGCTATTAGGAGAACTTTCTGCAAGTATTTTTAAACGCAAAGTCAGAACGAAACTTTTACCTATGGGGAAGGAGAAATGGTCCCTACAAACCACACAGAGAATGTAGACCTGTGCATGGATCACTCCATGGAGCGATCGGTGCAGCGTCACCATGGCAACATCACCATTTACGTAAAACTGCACCGTAGAATGGAACCATGCAGATATTAAAACATACAAAATACAAATGAAAATATCTTCACAAATACTCATCTACAGAGGGTGATAATTACTTATTTTCTGGCAATCATATATGTGGAAGATTATGAATTAGGTACGATTATTGTTTCCGGAAATACAGCCTTCAAAGTCTGAAAATTTTCTTAACACACTTTTATAACTGTACAGAAAAATCAACAATGTGTTCCTGCTTCAAACAAAGGAAACCTTTTAAATTGCAGTTTATTACAAACCCTTTGCCAAAACATTTCTTTCTTATGTCATGATTGCGTATTTGGAACTACATTAAACAGTAAATGTTTCGCAACCTGATTACATGATATTAAATCTCATAGCATCATCTGAAAAGATAAAAATTCCACTTTTTGAACAAAAATTAAGAAATAGGTAATGTTATATATTTACTTTGATTTTACTATAAAATTTATAAGCACGTTATAGTACCTAAAAACATTTGCCATACAAAGCACACCACCGTACAAAAATAACATCACTTTTGCTTTTAAAAATTAGAATAAGGCAAAAGTGAAGTGCCTTTTTGAAGCTATTGTCCAGAGGGCCCTATACCTCTCTTAAGTTCCTTTTCACTTAAACCACATTAGTTTCGACTCCATGTTAATACTTCATTTCATTACGCTGCATGGAGAGAGAGAGAGAGAGAGAGAGAGAGAGAGAGAGAGAGAGAGAGAGAGAGAGAGAGAGAGAGAGAGAGAGAGA
>JAODKC010000082.1:4497201-4509363 GCA_026777985.1 Mormyrops attenuatus | reverse complement strand
TATGTTATGCTAGCTGCTGGGAATTATGGATATAAATATGTTAAAACTTAAAATTAGTTAACTGCTACATATGAAAACACTACGCTAGCTATTTGGAATTTTGGCTGTATGTACGATACGACTGGAAAACTGGGACAATGATAATGGCGCAGGACATCAATAGAACACTGAAGTCTAGTGCTGCGTCAAATCCACGGGCCCCTCTCCTCCCAGAGCTATCGCTCCTCTCCCATTAGCCGGTTGCTTTCCGCCCTCTCGTCTATCTGAGAGTAGGCTTGGGGAGGCAGTGGTCTGCCTCGTGGGCCACCGATGGTGCGGATGCGGGGCTGTACCAGGTGCAGGGTGAGGACGCCCCCCCCCCCAGCATGAATGGAGACGCTGCAATCTGCATTCTCGTGAAAAGAGTGGGGGTGGGGCGCGTTAAGGCACAACAAGGCCTACTTAGAGCCAGGCTCCACCAGGACTTAACAAAGGGCTCAACTTTCAAACTGGTGCACGTTGGACAGGGAGCTGGAACAATGCGAGGGAATAAAAGACTTCGGCTAATGAATCCTAGTGCTGATTGGCTTAATCCACTAACCATAATTTTATATGCCATCTGATGGCAGCGGGTGCTAGGGGGCTGATCAGGCTCAGCTTAGCCTGGATGAAATCTTACTAAACAAAATATCTTCCTCCATCTGCAGGGCCAGGCTGATTTCCGTGCACGCATTATTTAAAGTTTTTTTTCCCACGTTGTGGGAAATGCGTAAACTACATGCATGATTGCGTGTATAACGAAGGGGAGGCTAATAGTGAATTCAGATGAAGCCCCATTGTCTTTCTTCCTTTTGATGTAATTACTAGTGTACATTAAAGCTTTATCGGTAAACCTCTTGTTGTTCTTCCTCCCAGAAGCTCAGTCTGCCTTGCCAAAATCACTCTTTTGATGTTGTTGTTTTTTTCTTTTTTTGTTTTTTTTTTCCTCCACCCCGTTTTGTTTTTGCGCGTGAGTCGGGGCCGCGTTAAGCGCCGCACTCGCATACCTGGCCAAGTGGACTCGATTTGATTACCTTTGTGGAGGGGCCCAGCGCCCGGGACGCCAAGGGGTCCCCGTTGCTACGGTAGCGGGTGGACAGGTTGAGGATGGCGTTGGTGGCAGCCGTGGCCTGAAAGTCTTCGCCGGACGGGGCGTAGTGGCCGGGACTGAGGCCTCGGGGGACAGGGAGACGGGCGCCTGGGGTCAGCAGGCCGGGGTACTGGGGGGGAGCTGAGAACACACCACAAGAGGCTACTCAGCTAATGACAGCCAGGCGTACTGCAAACACTCCAACCCCAGTTGTGCTGTTATGTTACTTTACGGGAGCACAGCTGAGTTTGCGCTGCCTCTTAAAATAACATGAAGAGCATCTGTCGAAGTAACGCGAGCACAAAGTCACAAAGCCCCAAGCAATCGGCTTTACAAGATGCAGGTGAGTCACAGGCAACTTTTGGGGTTGCATGCACCTTCCAGTGATGATACGGCGGGCGGATTCCCAAGAAGGCCTCACGGACTGGCTGACCACATTTGCCCGCTAAAGCTACTGCACGGACGTGCGCCTGTGCTACAGCTGGCCAGCTGGTTGCCTACATCCGGACGCGTGCCGGTTGGCTTACGTTCGCCAAAGTGAGGGATCTCTACATCCTGGCCGGACGGCGTCGCCGCCTGCTTGCCGAAGACCTGCGCGTCGAAGCTGGCGTGGTCGAAGCGGATCTTGCTGTACTTGTCCAGGTCCTTGGCCAGGCTGGCTTGCAGGGAGGACACAGGGTGACCCAGCCGGTAGTTGTAGTGCTTGAATTCAAACTTCCTCAGCAAGCTTGGGGTCCTGCGGGTCAACATCAAAGACAGAGTGGGGGACCATTTACTGGAGCTACAACTTGATTAAAGGAGCACACGCACCATAACTTTATTAATAAACTTTGTCATTTATTATCATTTATATTACAATTCAAAAATACAAAAAAACATGGAAATAAAGAACCAAAACAGACTCCTTCATCATTTATCACTGCCCATCTACTCTGTAAAAATAATCTACATGGTCGATTTTCTACACTGTCAAATGAAGAATTTTATATCTGTAACACGTATTTTGATGTGTGAAAACACAGATACGATTGTTTAAATTGAGTCTAAGATATTAATATGCCTGCCTTCGAATAAGTGATATTGTAGAAAAAAAATAGTCTATGCTTGTTAGGTCATAAATGGGATTAATTCATGGTTGCATAATGACTGAGGGTGAAATCAAATTACATGAAAGGATATTAGCAGACGGAGAAGAAAACAGCTTGTGCCATAACACAACCCTGTCCACTACTGCATTAGGGAGAGGGGGTAAGGGAAAATCACCCCATGAACCTGACCAGAAAAAGCAGTTAGAAGATGGATGGATGGGTGGATGGATGGATGGAAGAAATGGGAGCCATAAATCAAACAATTTGAAGAATGACAGTACAGAGAAAATGGGTAATTTCACAGATGTATATGACATCTACACGTTTCCCAGAATGAACAGCGATGCCTCTAGTATTTCCGTAATTGTTTATACACTGTAATTCGTCATGTCACTCTTTACACGGGGAACAATAAATTTTAAAGCCTGAATGCTTCAGAAAGTTAAACTACTTAAATGGCGTCACAAAGGCCCTGGAGACTTCAGGATGAAAAGAAGCAGGGGAAGGTGACAGCCAAACCAAGGCAGCCTTTGAGAGACGTGTCTGTAGGGCGTGTTTATGTCACGTTAGGGCGACACGGTAAATCTAAGGGCTTTTGGTCTCACCCGTGGATTTCCATCCAATGAAAATGACCTAAAAACAACTAGTTGAAAAAACAACTTTCTTCCCATTAAACTGTAACATTATAATGTCTGCACAATTTAGTTGTTGTGTAAAATTATACAGACCTTGTTATAAAACCATGTCTTACTTAGTGAATACCGTGAAAGTAAATTAGTAGTCTAAATATATCTAAATGCTTTCTTCCCAGCTGTGTTTAATTCCTACTTCACAGCGCTGCTGGAAGTCGAACATGAATAAATGTACAAATGCCTCATCTTCGGATTTGAATATTAAAAGCAAACAAATTGCGCCAGTGTTGGTAATATACAAAGCGCAGGGGGAGGGAGGGAATCTAGGTGCTGCTCAACACTTATAAACTTCTTATTGTGGCTTATTCTGCTAGTGGAGAGTCAGAGTGTTTGGTTTTCGATAAGCATACCTGGGGAAGGGGTCGGGAGCCTGGCCACATTTGGAAATGTCCTCGGACGGTTTCGAGATCTTCCCAGCGGCAGCGATGGGACAGCCTGAAAGGCTGAAAAACAGGGAAAGGTACGTTTCCACTGTGACACTTCTGGTGAGCAGAAACCCTGTGACAATAATGATACGTGACTAAATGCTGTGGTGCGCTCAACTGTTTTGACAAACTTGTAGCATTCCCCTTATTGCTTAAATAACGTTTAAATAACTGTGTACAATCAGTGGACATTGACGTTTCCTTGTATTTTTTTAGTTTTTTTGCTGTAGCTCTGTTCCCCCACCTTCCTGAAGTTAAATATTAATAATCTCTGCTGCGGTATGACCGTTCCCGGAGCCTACACGGAACATGGCATCACTAAACATGCGGCCGGGGGTGCAGAGATTTACTAAAAGGAGGGGGGGGGCAGCTGACGATGAGCAGCACGGAAAAAGCTACTCGGACATACCTCCGGTGCGTGCTGCGGTTGCTGTTCACATGGCCTCTGCCCGTACAGCCGGGGGTGGGACACTTCAACACGTTCTCGTGCAACGCCAGGACTTTGGGGGAGCACAGGAAGACATGCATAAAGCACAGAGCATGGAGGCATTGCGTACTTACTGACCGCTATTTGCGAAATGCAAGAAGTTTGCTTGACACCCTCCAGGATTACTGAAGGCCAGAGGTTATTCACAGATGTTTGCTAGCTAAAAACAAGATCACTACAATGCTAAGATGACATTTACCACTCATTTCCTAGACACTGCTGCAAAAAAAAAAACCTCTTTGAACACCTCATGGGGATCAGCGGGAAACTCCTTTCTGTTCCCAATCTCTCAGGATGTCTTGAATGAGATCTCTGCTACTTCACCCCTGCTCACCACTCGCCCTAACCTCAATTTCCACGTAACCATTTTAATCATTTATTAACACCATTTATTTCTCAAGCAGCAACGTTAGGGGAAATTATTCTGGCCAGAAAGATACACGGTTAAAAATGAAATACAGCTTTGAGACTTTTCACTATTAATCACATACTACTGGCCAAAGCTGGGGACTGACATGCAATCAAGAGTTTTCTGCGGTATATCGTGTGCTTATTTATATATATCTGACCTGAGCTCTGATGCAATTTCTTTTAAATCGTATCTTAAGCGTTTTTTTGTTTTATATTGTTGCTGTTAACAGCGATATTTTCGCGATATCTCGCATAGGTAGCAGTGCTTCACGCGACCTCCTGCACTCCTGATTATGTGCTCGTATTTCTGTTCTCTCTCTGCTGCTTAATGCACCTATTATTTGCACCCACCCAAAAGTCGATTTGGAGAACAGTGCCTGACAGATACATGTAAATGCAAGAATGACACAAAAACGTTATGAGGAGTATGTTGCGATGAGGAAAGTGAGTGGCTTCTGAAGCTACGCATTAGTTTAACAGCCCAAACAGGTCAAGTCCGCATGATACATCAGCAGAACGTGAATATAGGAAAGTGGAATTAAATACGGCAAATGTACCTTTTTGAAATCTGTGCTGATCGCGTGATATCAACACTCTCATCTGTGTATGTTAAGCATGGTGTAGGAGACCAAAGAAAAACGTTTTTCCAGTAGGGAATTAAACCAGAACACGGACAAAGAAAAGCCCCTAAAGTTATACACTGTCATGTAAAAAATGACAAACGTAAGTGCTGTCAAGCCGCAAGCATGGGCAGGTTCAACTTTGTATCCTTAGTAACTTTTCATTTCTATAAAGTACATAATTTCCAATTAGTTTGGAGGATGTGCCTATTTATTTTGAATACTAGATTGGTAATTCCTTTGATTTCCAAACACAGCTTCTGGTTTGAGAACACACATGCTTTCAAATTGAAAAAGTTAATTACATTTTTTGTTCTTTTGTTACTCTACTGTTTGAATGTTAAATGTTTGTTATGTTACATTGAAATTATTGGCAAAAAAAACAACTAACAACTGGTAATATTTTTTTCAAACGGAATGGTAATTGGAAAGGTCCCCGGCTATACTAAATCAAAGTTTATAGGTTTAATTCCACCAAAGGTGCTTGTACTTTAGACTAAATGAGATTTCAGAATAAGGCAGGTTCTTGTTATCAGTACTGAAAGGAGGCCGTTCATGGGCACATTACAGGCACATGTCGTCTCTCGCTGTCGTCATGAGTACGGCTACAGCATGTCGATCTCTGTACGTTTGTGCCATTTGGTTGATAAAAGCGCATCCGTGTCAGCATTTAAAAAGAGAGGAGAGTGAATTAGCCGCAGAACGCGGATGAACGGACAGCTCGCGGCCTCATTGCACTACTGATGACAGAAAGCATGATTCCATACATGCGACACCTCCAAGGCCTAAACACACTTTTTGCTATGTGAGACGTGGTCTGTGACACAGTAAATGGAGGGACATTGACTGATTCACACGTAACGCCAAGAGAGGGCAGCTTACTCTCCGGGGGAACTCGAACTTTATGAGGGCACCCCGACAGGCTCCTGTGGTGGGGGTAGAGCCCCGTCACATGACCCGTTCCATCACAGCCGGGTGTTGGGCATTTTATGTCCTTCTTATCGGAGCGAGGAGAATCTGCATGGCAAAAAAAAAAAAACATGAAAGCATAACATTGACTTTAGTCCAGAAGAGAGGCATTCCACACCTTCATATACCCATGAAAATAATAGCCTATAGAGGCTACAGCGTAACACACAGCAAAGTCGGAAAAATACATAATTGAAAATGGGTCCTTGACTGCATTAAAGTAGAAGAATAATAATTCCTGTGCTCAGTGTAAATATCAAGAACCTGCAAGACCCTTATATTAATCTCTCGTTGCAGTTAGGCTGTGGTTTAAGTGAGGGCGTCCACATCTTAATGCTCATCTAGAGACACGATTACTGTAAGGATTACAGCATTCTGCAGCCGCCATTCCAAGAATAAGTACAAAATGTGGGAAGTACTTTAGAAGGATTTAAGAATTATGCCTATGGTTAACTATCTGATTGATTCCTATCAAAATCCCATATTCAGACCCAAAGATATACAGTGAGGACGATTTTGTCCTTTTATATTTTCTCTTAGTTATCAGTTCATTTTTCACCAAAATGTTTAATGTCCAAGAGGATTTCGCACCTTACACCCCAGTTTTAGACATTTTCCCCCGTGCTAATTGACATAAGCTTCCTCAATGACATATGGCCATTATGAATCATCGCGTAAACATTGGAGAAATAAATCCCATGGTTTCCTGTACAAATTTAGCCATTTTGACCATTTGTTTTTCAAATTCCTATAATTCAGTAAATTAAACAACAAACAACTACTGTAGCTTTTTCTAAAACACTGTAAATTTCATGTAAATAATTAGATAACCAATGACAGAAAAGCTTACGTTTGAAGATTATAAATCTGACGTCTCCCAGCTGGAACCTGTATTAGCTTCCAGTGTTTGTTTTTTTTTGTGTGACTCAGATGCTACCCAGGAAATGATCTAAAAAAAAAAGTTGCTCTGCAAAGGTCTGTGACATCTGTGTATGGGCTGTCAGTGTCACCTGCACCCTCAAGAGGGGGTGTAAGGCTTTAAGAAGATCCCCATTTTCCAAGCCTATTTCTTTACCATAGCCCCATGTATTTTTACAGATTAAATATTTGTATGTATTTTTTATTTATAGAAAAACAGACACAGCACCAGCCATTGATTCATAATAGCTAGCCTTGGGGCAGCACGTCAAACATTACAAACAGTACAAAAAGCTTATATTTATAGGGTAACGCTGTGTTTTAAATTACTCTAATCTGCCACCGGGACACCGGGCGCGGTAATTTGACCCGCTGACATGGCGCGCGGCGAACTCAGCTTCGCTCGTAATTTAATTGATCACATCAAATGACAAAGTGCTCATTTAATTACACCGGAAACCACAGTGCATTTATGAGCTTCCCCCAGTACTGTCCCCTTCCAACTTTTCATTGGCAGATGCTGTTTGTGATGGAGAGAAGTCAGATTCTGCTTCATTTATTGCAGTTGCATACATTATAATTATGAGCTCTGGTAACAGTATGCAAAATTCTGTCGTTTCGCTCTCCAGAAGACCGCAGCATTTTCGAAATCAAACGAAGTGCTTTGCTGTGGAGTGTCTAAAAAACTGAGGCCTAATGTGCAGGGTCCATGCGGTCCTGGACCGGAATACAAAGTGAACTGGGGGCTTGTCCCTGATTTGAGCCCAGAATACCCTCCTGAGTTAGTCACAATGCACAAGTTCATGGCCAGTTAGATCTGCTGAGTTGAACACGGTATTGTTCAACATCCAGACCACCAGGCTCGGTCTGCACTATAAATGAGGAGAACGTCCTGCTTACCTTTGCTTCCATTGTATCCACTGCGAGCTTCCGTGTCCAGAAGCCTTTGATGCCTCCTCTCACTGCTCATCTGCTCCAAGAGGAACCTGTCCATCTCCTTGTAGGCGTTATGGAGGACTTGTCTCTGCTCCGACTGGACGACCAAGGCCCGCTCCATCAGGCTCAGGTTGACCCGTCCCCGGTCCAGCAAGTGCTTCTCCGTGACCACTGCCCGCCAGTCGTCCTCCGCATGGATCTCCTCAGGTTCCTCCTCGCTGTCGCTAGAGTCCCTCCCGTAGCTTAGCCCTCCGGGCTGGAAGGCACTTGCTCTGCCCAAGTAGCCCTCCTGGACCGAGTCGGGCCCAACTCTGTCGCACTGACCCTCCTCAACCATCTTGCTGGGTGAGTCTTTGGGGGTCTTTGTGAGGCCCGGAACGCCATTAACCCTGCAGATGCGAGGTGGGCTGTCCCAATCCCCAGCACTGCCATCAGAACGTGGCTCTTGGTGCCGCGAGGGGGCGTAACTTGAGTCAGACACCCCCCTGCCAGCCTGGCCCCCCTCCCCCTGCTCTCCAGCCTCCTCTTCCCCCTCTTTGTCCTCTGGGGTGCCAGAAGCGCCAGCCTCGAAGGGGGGGGCTTCATTATCCACATCCCCAGACCAGTTTTGTGAATAATGGGTCTTTGATATAGTTTCTTGGAAGGTGCTCTTGGAGAGGGTCTCATCTGGTGTATTTATGCTTCCATCTAAAACCACGGGTAAACGAGAAAAACAGGCAAGCATTACTGAAGAGAAAGCGAATCATTCAGCTGGAGATTTCTCTTTTTTCTGCTTGCAAATTTAGCCTGTTATAACGAGAAAAAAAAACACAGTGAAATGACATGTTTTAGTAAAAATTCTAAGTGTGGAGTTTAAATCAGACCCTCCTATGATTCACCACCATCCGATTCACTAAAAAAGCAGGATATGCAGTAAATCTGGTTCAGTAATCCAGGAAGCTCACGGATCAGGCAGTATAATATTTTCTTCTGTTCAGAGTTTTCCTAATCATGGGCAACAAGTCGATAAGAATCTGAATCACCAGATTAATGCAGGATTAGCTTATAACATCGTATAAAATTGCCGCGAGTGGTTTGGTAGCATGGAGGCAGAAGGTTTGGTCGCTTGTATTACTAACGTGTTCTCATTCTTAAGAAACTCGTTTGAGAAAGCCCATTGTAACAGATTGGTTTGGGGGGGATTTTCAAGGAAGAAACAAATGTTCCATGAAAGCATTTTAAGTCTGGAAAGTACATCTGCTTTTGAATATCTTTTGATTTGATCTTAAAAGTCAGGAAAAAAGCAACATTTTATTCTTTTCTCTGAAAGCAGTAAAACTCTTGGCTTGAACCATATTGCAAAAATAGCTGTGACTCTCCGTGAAGAAGAATATTTGGAAAACAAGAAACCATTCTTAATTTTATCTGTGTTAAAATATTTGACGTAACTAGAAAGCACCGCCTTCTCCGACAAAGCACCATCCGCCTGTATTTAGCCAGTATCGTAGCTAGCTAGAGAGCGCAGACTTCTTCAACGAGCCACCACCCTCCTATATTTAGTGAGTGAGCATCGTACCTAGAGAGCGCAGACTTCTTCAACGAGTCACCATCCTCCTAAATTTAGTAAGCATCGTACCTAGAGAGCGCAGACTTCTTCAACGAGCCACCACCCTCCTATATTTAGTGAGTGAGCATCGTACCTAGAGAGCGCAGACTTCTTCAACGAGTCACCATCCTCCTAAATTTAGTAAGCATCGTACCTAGAGAGCGCAGACTTCTTCAACGAGTCACCATCCTCCTAAATTTAGTGAGTGTGCATCGTAGCTAGCTTGAGAGCACAGACTTCTTCAACGAGCCACCACCCTCATAAATTTAGTGAGTGTGCATCGTAGCTAGCTAGAGAGCGCAGGCCTCTTCAACAAGCCACTACCGTCCTATATTTAGTGAGTGAGCATGGTAGCTAGCTAGAGAGCGCAGACTTCTCTAGCTTCTCCAACAAATCACCACCTGCCTGCATTTAAGCAAGTGAGCAACGTAAAATATTTGAAATAACTAGCAAGCACCGCCTTCTATGGATGATCACTCTTCTGTATGAACCACCACCCTCCTGTATTTAGCATGCGAGCAACATAGCTAGCTAGAGAGCACCAACTTCTCCGAGTAACCACCACCTGCTTGTAATCAGCTCGTGGACATCGTAGCTGGCTAGCAAGCACCAACTTCTCCAATGACCCACCACCCACCCATATCTAACTAGCAATCACCATAGCTAGCTAGTGAGCGCCACCTTCTCCGACACACAACCACCCGCCGTCAACAACCACCCATATCATACAGTTGGTCTCTGCCGGTCTGATGTATTTGGGACAGACGTGACTAAATTAACCCAGTCTTGACACTAGGGGCTAACACCTATGCTGGCTGCGTAAAAATTAACAGGTTTTCATTATTTTGATTAAGAAAAATGTGAAACCTTTGAATTCTGCTGATGAAATCTGCATGTCCTTGTCACACATCCAGAGATTCAAACTTAAACCATGTAGCAGTTTCTTCAGCAGATGGCAGGCAGTTTATATAACTTTATAATTTTATATAAAATGTATATATACACACAGCAACAGGATTCTACAATGACCGTCTTATAAGTCTCACCTGTGAGCCTTGTTTTAATACTAAAATCATTCATTTTCTCTGAGAACTGGAGTCTTGCTAGTCTACCTTTAAAATGGAGGAAATGAATCTTTGTCAAAGCACATATTTCATTTAAAAAAATTACATTTAATAGATAATTTAATGCTATTTTAAGCATCAGTCATCTACTTCCAGGATTTTCACTCTTTCCATCTGTCATATTCACATTATGATGGAAATGCTCCTAATGTTAACTTGTTTTACAAAAATTGCAGTTTGATTTTGAAATTAAGACAGACTTTTGTTAAATATACATTTCCCTTCCATAATTTGGCAAAAGGCTTTAAGATTTCCCTCTTGTTGCCAATACAGTAAATCTCATAAGATTAAACCTGAGCCACACAAGCTTTACTTAATTGAAAAAAGCATTGTTTATATCTAAGGGAGAACCAAATATTCAGTCATGAAACATCATAAAATATGAATGATAAAGCAAATCGGAGGGTGACAGGATGATGACAAAATTTTAGTCAGTCATGAATCTATTTTACAAAAGCATCCATTAAGGCCCTGTTTACCCCCGCCCCCCCCCCCCCCCCCCCAGGGGAGGGAGCTTTGTTCTAATGAGTTCAGAGAGCTAAGGGAACACAGGAGAAGGATGAATACAATGATGTATATTGTATTAAAAATGCCAGATGTGAATAGAAGAAGGCATGGTTGACAGAGAAGTCATTGTCATCACAGCAAATGCTGCTTTCATGAGCTGTGTCCTCCTCCCACCTGCCCCAGAGCAAGCCCAGAACACTTTTTGTCACCTGCGCTTTGATGATAAAGTTGAAAGCAACTAACCACTTCAGGAATTCCATATTCCATTTCAATAGGTATTTAACAATCTAATTAATTAATTGATCAGAAGTATAATATATAGGACAAACTATAGAATGAACTAGATAGTATAACTGATATTATATGATAATTACCAGAATTAAAAAAAACGGCATGGAAAATGCTTTCTTGGTGACCATATTGAGATGGATGTAGAGGGCTGCCCTGTCTGGCCTCCCTATGGGACTTTAATTCCCAAATATGTATGGACAAACAAGTTGCTCGGAGCCAGGCATATGGCAGCTCTGTGCCATTGTTCAGGCCGCCATATTGGGTGGGCCTACACCATTGTCGTCTGGAGAGACTGGGAGTGCGTTTGAGCAGACGGGGGCAATTAGCGACCTGATCCCTTGAATCACCTTAGCCCTTTCCCACAGACACTGGTTATCATGTGAACCATGTATAACCTAAATGTACTTCAGCAAATTATAGCTTTTCTAGGTATAGTGTCCAATTAATGATGGTCCAGTTATAATTATAGTACAGCAGTTCTTCAAAAAAATATATACTTCTTTATATTGATCATATAAAGGTTTCTGGGTATGGTATCAGAAAAGTTTATGGGAAACAAATCATTTTGAGTATGAATGGATTCCACAGTATTACCTTTAACTGGACTGAATGATTTGTTTACTTCCATCCTGTATGGTAGATTTAGTTTACCATTATAGAACTCAATCTGATATTGTTCAATGAAGTCTGAGAATAATGTTTGTACATTAAAGAATTTTTATGCAATTAGTTTCTCTTTTCATCTTTTTAGGTCACTGAAATGCCCTTGGCAGGCAGGATTCTATATTTAATTTATTAAAATTAGAAACAGTATATCTATTTCAAAAGGAATTAATGCAATCATTAAACTAAATTATTCGGGTCTTTGCTGATATTTTCATCCACTAACTATACACAAATACATACATACATATACTTATGTATAAGGTCAAAACATGTATAATAATTGAAAGAGAACAGCTAGACTTAAAACTCGTTATCTAAATGCAACATTAGAAGAA
>JAODKC010000082.1:4483526-4495836 GCA_026777985.1 Mormyrops attenuatus | reverse complement strand
CCCCCCCCCCCCCCCCCCCCCCCCCCCCCCCCCCCCCCCCCCCCCCCCCCCCCCCCCCCCCCCCCCCGGGATCCCACCGTGGTTTCTGTATTGGAACAGGTGATTGGTTTGTACTCCAGAACAGCCATTACCGGAGTTCTGCAGTAGAGCAGACGCTTGGCTCTTGCAGACTGCAGTATACCATGACCAAATGGGAGGCACTCCCCCCCTCACCATGAAATGCAGGCATTCACAGCATCCCACAGGCACCCTCTCGTATGGCTCCCCCCCCAGTCTTTCTTTTTACCCGCTGTAGCTGTCATGTCATTTCCATACGCAGACCCCCCCCCCACACCCGCTTTTTTAAAGCGTGCCGGCATCTCCATGGCCACTCGCCCCGCTTCCGACCGCGGGCCCTTTCCTCGGGCGAGGTCTCTCGGACATGATACGGGCTTTCTTCTTCATGTGGTTTTTTTTTTATTTTGTTGTTGTTGTTTATGGGGGACCGGAGTGTGCAGTACGTGGAGGCACGACACAGATGAAGTTCGCGGGTAACACTGCCGACGGCTCGGCAGTGAAGAAAGGGTTATGATAATTGTAATGTAATATGAACTCGGGAGACAAATAAATTCCATTTCCAACGAATCTGCTCAATTCATTGAGCTATTCTCTTGGTCCATTTAACTACCCACATGTGTACAATAATGAGCTGTAGACATTATGCCTAATTATGCATATTTGGACTGTGTTAGAGGGCCTAACAAAAGCTTTCGAAAGCAACAATTACGTCTGTTGCTTGGTTACATAGTTAAAAATATACCAAATAAGTGCAGATTATAGGGGACGGAAATGCACATGTAAACCATGTGTATTGTTGCCAAAATGTTCATAATTCAGTTCATTAGAAGATCGCCCTGTTTTGTATCTACAAAGGACAGTGCTTTTAAATAAAATATTAATCGGCCTTCATCAAGGCATTTTTTATTTGTATTGTTGCCAAAATGTTACTGGTGGCTGGTCTAACACCCTCCTTTTACAAAAGAGCATACTTAAGATACAATATTTATGTTTCTGCCATTCTACAGGCTCCAGAGTGTACCTGGGTTAGATGCCTAGGCGTACAAATATAGGGAAGAACACTGGCGTCAGACGGAAAATGCTCAGCCCGCGAGCCGGCTGAAAATTTCACATATATATATACACTAAAAGATGGCCACACGCCTGAGCTGAAGCGAGTAGCAAACAGACGCGAGCAATGGTGTTTTAAGCCCCCGGATTCAGTCATTTTAGAAGGAGCCGGGAACCCTGGAGAGCAACCAAAGCGAATGGACAAAAGAAGCTGGGAAACCGGAGTTACGGGATCCTGGCTTTCGAAGCGCGGCTACGTGAGGAACCTCGGAAGGGAGGCCTCACGGTATAGTGTTTCAGCCTGCGGTAAACAATCGTGCCAGAGTTAGTGGCGAGGAGGAGGGAAGCGAACGCAACAGATGGTAGTTTAAAATTCAGCGTCAATTGTTCATCAAAACAGACAAAAACAACAGGACATCTGTCTACCTGCTGGAGTGTCGGGGCTCGGCACGTCGGCTCTGTCCCGCGCCGCTGCCAGGTCCTCGCTCTCGTCCTCGCAGGCCTCACTTGGGCTGTAGTGACGCGGCTTCATCAGTAGCGACTTTCGCTTGTTGACGGGGGCACCGGACACACCATCCCGCGAGCTCCTCTTCCTCGCCGTGGAGGAGCACAAGCTTGGAGGAGAAGGCACAGGGTGAGGCCTACGAGAGAGCTCAGCTCCGTGGCAGACATGGGGGCCCACTCTGCTCCGGCTGCGCTCCGAGTCACCCGTCTTCGGCCATTACTCTGCCAATATCTTATTTTAAACCGCCTCGCTTACTAAGTCATGTAACGTAACCTAGGCAGCAGATGTATGCCCTTCAACCAAAAAAAAAAAAAAAACTGGTTCATTTTTAGCTGTTATAATTAGATAGTTTGTTCAATTCCCAACACGAGAAAGATTACAACCATAATAAATATTACTGACGATTCTTCCCAGGACACAGCGGTCTGAAAATCAAGATGCATTCAGGCAGAGAATGAACAGTTAACCAGTTGATATCGTAACGTGACTATACGGGATGCCAGTTAATATTTTGGTTGATCCGTTGGTGCGGAAGATGTTGGTGTCAACTGTACCTACAGCAAGCTACACAGTAAATCAACTTAAATGTAAAACAAGCATAGAATGGCCATCCATAGCCCAGGTAACTGCCATTCATTGAAGACCCGTTTAGAAGCTGTTGTCTGAATTCAAAACATGCAACCACTGCTGTCTGTGCTAAGTGGTATATGTAAACATAAATCACTCACAGTCACACTCACAGACAGATGTGCCTGTAAGGGTTTGTTTTAAAAGCATTAAAATGAACTCTCTGCACATCTCCTTCATTGTGATGTCATGACGACCACCCAGATCCATTCCAGGATGCTGTCAGGAGTTCTCCCCTCAAAGCGCTGGAGGTGGGGGTCAGCGTTCTAATGTATAACCGTGACTATCTGTCCTAGTACCTTTTTCACACTTCTTTTGTCTCGCTCGGTGATTTCGTTTTGGGGAAACAGGAACATTTTCCAACAAGGTTCACAACCGTTTCCCGCTGTTGCTTAGAACTGACGTTTGCGCGGAAGACTGGATCAAATGGAGCTAAGATACGTTTGTCAATTCATCAAACACTGTAATCAGTCCTAAAAAAACAAATAAATATATTATTTATACTTTTATCAATATAATTCTTAAAACGATCAGTGGGAGATGCTCAGGATGAATTTCCACCATATAATACTGTATTTTAGTACCACCAACTATAGTTTAATATTTTCCTAAATTTAAAACATAACGGGAGTTTTTGGATTTATTTTACCCACTGACGACTACTTTGACATTTTCACATTAGTGCAAACGTTTACAGCTGCCTATGTTCAGGCCAGCTTAGCTCCCGGTTCACCATGTTGGATGTACGGATGTGTATGGAAGCGTTTGCTGTTAATAACCCCACCCCCACCCAGCATCTGGACTGATCGATCGGCGCGGCCCTGCTGCTGTTATTACTGATATGTTTTGTCAGAATTAAAGGCGTCAGGCAGCAATAAATTTCCCTTTCTCTTGCAGCGAGATGTCGATACCGCGACTCTAAACAGTGGAACGGTGAAATGGGTGACCGTGTTAATGATTCAGTCTGCAGGTGACCAAGCCCCAACCCAGAATTCAGGAGAAGAACCAAAATCATCACAAGTCATCTCCCATTTATCCCTGCAAGGCAAGGCTGCACCCAACAGTCTGCAAGTTTGCATTCTGATGCAAGAACCATTTATGGTCTTCGTCGCTACGTCTGCAAAAGTACTCTACAGTACTAGTGGTAAAACATACAGTTAACGGAAAGGGACACACCGACCGAACGCATCTCCAGACAAACACACACAGTCTCATTCAAAGCTTACAATGTTTCACTCACCTAAGAGGCTCTACCGTGGTTTCCGCTGGGACTGCAGAGAGACAAAAGAAGGGCAGCTATTTATAACTGATAACATCATTTCCACCTGTAACCTGAAACTTTAAAAATTATGTATTTCATATTCACAAGCAAGCTAACATTAAAACATCAAGTCAAAACATCTGTCTGTCTACCCATCTCCATTGAAATAAGTAGCAGAATTAGCTAGACCCCTACATTTCCTTCACACTTAGAATTCATACTGAAAAATATCGATTTCCTTTATCTATATATTTGCAATCTATTTATTACCTTTATTATGCTAAAAATACCCCGCTAAATAGAAGATTCCGCTCAAATAACAAATTGAGATGACTCACTACAATGTGACCAAAGACAGTGGCACAATCAATCAACAACACAGCACTGGAAAATAAAATCAGTCGAAAGAATCAAATAAGAATAAACTCTTTTGTATCTTCTCAAGTTCTCATTCTCCTGTGTACACAGGAACCGGGCGTAATGCACACTTTTTTTTTTACCACCTTGGGACCCACATGTCACATGCAGCTGATGTCTGTAGCCTTAAGCCACCAAGATAGAGAGGAGTGCAGCACCGTGTCATTTCAATGCGAAACACAAAAACACAGAATGTAATCAGGGCTGTGGCTGATATACTTCATGCATAATTAAGTGACGCCGAACATTAAGTTTATCACAATTTGATATGGGACAACATTAATGTATTGTAAGTATATTACAAATATACACAAAATCATCGCGAGCATGGAATCAAGTTAAAAGGACAGTTTGCAAAAGCGTCTAAATACATTTGAACTTGTTTTCGTGGACACATTTGCTAAATCTAATGTGTTTTCCTCTGAATAGTGAAGAACATCTCTTGATGCTGACTTGTAAAAGCAATGCAGAAAAGGGGAAAGTACTTGTTGCAATCATTTTCAGTATTTCAAGCTTGCAGACCACTGTCCATGTAAGGAATCTTGCATATCACTGGCCTGGCTGTTCAGCCTCATTCAAGCCATCTAACTTTGACAGTTACTTTTGCTGGGTGCTGTGTGGAAGCTAAATGAATACATCAACAGATCAACCAGAGAATTTTTTTCTGTTAATAACAGGGGATGACTGTATGAAGACAACGTCAGACTGTTTTTAAAGGTACAGTTTAGTCTGTGGGTAAAGAACTGGTCTGAAGATGCCTCCCAATATAGCGAATATCTTTGTTTCCACGGTCACAAGATATAAATATAGTGGTTGATTAATTGTCTTGGTTCTGAAGGCACATTCACACTAATAGACAATGGACCTGCGTCTGTTTGCAGGAGGACTTTTCAAAGCGTACTGGCCCGGACCCTTCGGAATCTCCTTAGAGGGGGCGATGAAGGCCAGGCACAACCCAGTGGCCCCTGGGGTCAGACGGAAGCGGCCCGCCCCTCCCCAGCCTTTCTTTGTCCCTGAGTGGAGTCCTTACTGCTGGGCGGAAAGCAGGCAGAGAGGACCTCACAGCCAGGTGGAGGACCTCGCTGCCCGCCAGATTTCTAAATTCAAATTCATTTTGCAGAAGCGCCATAACAAAAAAAGGGGGGGAGGGTTGGTCATGCATTGGAGTTCCCCCTATTTTGGTGAAGTGAAGCTTCCCATGAATGTCGGGGATGCAGTAATGGCGTTCCGGCCAATGGGAGGGCACTTAAGAGGCTCTGAACACCCGCATAATGACGTCCCCCGGCTGCCGGTTTCAATCAGCCTCCCTATACAAATGCAGTTCTTGCCTTATTTAAAGTAATATTGATGTTTAATGCAGTAATTCCCGTATAGGGCCTGGCCTGCTGAAGGGGACACTCTGAAGCGGATCTGCAGGAAGCCGCCTTGATGACGCTATGCCTGTTATTTTTTATGGCTTCATCGCGGCATCCGTCGCTACTCACCCTTGCTTGCGTTGCAGGCCTGGGACCTGCTCTCCTCGCTCTCCGCCTCCATCTGTGGGATACACGCAATGGACATGCGTTAGGCTATGAGGCGGCATATAGACTGAGTATACAGCAGATTGATGGATGGATGGATGGATGGATGGATGGATGGATGAAAAGACATACGAATGGATAGAAGGATGATTGATGAAAGGACAAATATACGGAAGGATGGATGATGGATGGGTGATGGATGGGGATGATGACTGGATGGAAGGATAGACAGATAGACAGACAGATAGATAGATCTCAATGATTTCTTACAGGTACTGAGAACATTCTCATGCGGGCCCTCCCTCACAAACTACTTGCTGAAGGAATTATTCAGCGTTCATGTTCTGCATTTCAATATTTCATAATCCGGACTCAATATGGAACTGCTTAAAAGTAATATTGTTATTTACTGTACTTGGCAGCATGACGCCAGTCTCCTGTAAGTTGCATGCTTTGAATTGCTAAAAGAGGAATTATTTAAAACCAAATCAAACCAAATTATGTTATGTCATCTGAATAGCCGCTGTCCAAATCTAATTACTGCACAGAACCTGCAGAGACATTTAAATTTATTTCATATTACACTTTAGTGGAAAAAAAAGACAAATTGCTACTCAGTTCAAGTACATAAAGGCTCAATTGTGCTAATAACATAATGATGTAGCAACAAAAATCAGCCGATCATAAAAACATGTCAAACATGCCATCTTCATGTATGGAAAGACTTGCCCACGCACATGGGAGAAGTGAGAAAGGCACACGGAGCTGGGGACTGCAGGAGACTCCCAGACGTCGGCCCGAGATGAGCCTCATTACAAATCATTCGGTTTGCTGTGAAAATCTGAACGGCGCCCAGAAGCGAATCCTGGGCTAAAATGCACGCGCGCGCGCGCACACACACACACACACACACACACACACACACACACACACACACAAAATAAATAAATAAATAAGGGCCTAAAAAACTTCTGGGTCGGTGTAAACCCGGTGATGCTAAATTATGCTATTAAAGTGCTGGAGGTACACAGTATATGTTTAGACCAAAATAGTTGTTAAAACCCATCCACTCTCCCCCGGCGCTGCTCGCGGATCCCAAATAAAACCTATTAAACATAATTATTCCAGGCTGATGGCAGTGTATGGTGGTCAGGGGCTGTGAAACCTCTGAGTCACAGGATACGGGCCTACTTCCCTGCTAATGGGAAGCATGACTCCACCGTCTCGTTTGGGGCTGTGATTGAAGGCACTGACCTGTCATACATTTATAATAGGGGAGCAGGTGTAGCAGTGATGGACTTTAATTTCCTTTAATAAACCTTTTATATGGCACACTCTTACTGCCACCCTGGGCTCTCTGAGGTCCTGCTCATAATAGCTTCATTACTTTTGATTACTGGGGCCCTATTGAGACAAACAACTCCCCAACACTATAGATTACATTCTGTAAAACTAATGTAGCCGATTAGTTCATTACACTCTTCCCCATCATACAACAACCAGCACATTTAACAAAAGCCCTTGAAAGATAAAACTATTAAAAGTGTTGATCAGCTTTTTGGCTTTATAATGCGGAGCTGTTTAATTTTACGATGCGCAAATTCTGGCATGTGACAGCGAACAGAGCCGTACATTTTAAACATTCGCTTTGGACTGCATCCTGTATCAAAATCGATCCTACATGACAACTAACTGCAGTGACGTTTATTCCCTAAACATTTCCTGTTCTTTGCACATGCTTCTCCTTACTGACATGAACGAACATCAGTTACATATTCCCTCTTTTAAACATATTTAGCATAAGCATAAACCATTCAATTTTAACTCTGAGGTGTTTTACCCTCCAAAAAATGACCCATCTTGCCAATTCATGCACAGAGAAACTGGAGTTGTTCATTTAACACTGAGAGTGTTCCGATAAAAAACTGTATTTCCCTTATCAACACTAATGAGTGTTAAATCACCAACATTTAATTTTTTTGCAGTCAGCAATCTCATAAAGGATTCCTGTGTCACCCAGCACTTCTGTTATATGTAGTTATCTGTACAGTTTAACTTCTGTTTGTGTATTGAACCTGACTAGATCTCCTCAGGCTTTATATGAATGATACTCTCTGTATAACCATGAATTTGAATATTTCTCTACAACATGTATAATAATCCACTCCAGCAACTGAACTCCTTTGCATCATAGGTCTTCAGAAATGCACCAGAACCTTCTGAACAATCGTGTATTATACCTGAGGCTAAATGCTAACATATTGTAAAACGATAAATGTTTTTTTTCCCCCACTGTATCTGTACTACCCACTGGAACATAAAAGCCAAAAATGAGAAAAACCTACCTTAATTGAAACACAACTGTTCTGTAAAACTGAAAAGCTATTCTTCACAAAAGTCCCTATTATTTATAACATTACCCAATTCCAGGTATGAGAAAGAAAAATACACAGATACCCTTGTTCAGCAAATAAAAATAAGTTTCGTAACACTCATTTAATTCAGGGCTCAGGCATACCTAACACATAACGATCATTTGTTGTGATAATTAATAATTAATATTCTATAACAATTAAAAGAATGGCTGCAAAATCGCACTAAAATAGCCAAGGAACAGATGTTTATTCTAGGAGGCATTCAAACCGCACATCAAGCTAAACCGTGGACCTCCTGCATGAATCCCAGGTGGTGCTTAGGTGAGACTACTGCTGAAGATGGACCACCCATGCACGAGGGGAGAGGCCTGTATCATTACACAGTTACCTGCTAATTTGCTTAATTAATCCCTCACCAGCAGGCATTTAATCACTTTAATCAAACAGACTACACATTCCTAAGTAGTCTAAAAAATAATGCTATTAATTACATGGAGATTTATTTACAGGATGTGCTCCCCCCCCCATTGCACCCCCAGCCCACCCAGTGTTAGGAAAGTGTTGAATTGGACATTATGCGGCAGGTGGAAGCAAAGAAAGGCTGCGGGACTGTGATATTCGCACAACATCGACGAGCAGGACAAAAGAATAGAGTATTGCAACAGGCCAGTGAGAAGCAATGCTAAACTCATACAAGGAACATGTCAAATTAAAAAACACTACTAGCCATGCTAACTTTAAACAAACTGCTGCGTTCTTTCACGGAGGGGCACTCTGAATTGCACGCATTTAACATGCTAAACAAAATACAAAAAAACGTGCGTTCTTACCTTTGCTTGCAGTTTATGCGGTAATTTACAGGAAGCGATGGAGAGCCTACACTGGTCGAAGCACGTGAACGTATTTATCTGCTTCAGAACGTCAGTGCGAAATTCATTCTCTGTGGAAAGATGGAGAGGGGCGATGAGAGGGGAAGAAAAAAAACACTTCATACGTTCGGGTTGTGTTCAGCCATTGAGGTCAAGAAATGTACAGAAGAGTGAGAAAAGGCATCTAAAGGTGTGCCTGTCATCTACAGGCTGCATAAATGGAGATGCGCCCACTCTGGCTGGCCTCACGCAGACCCTCAACCCCGTCCCCCTGGCACATCATCACTCCCCAGCTTTGACATGCTTCCGAAAAACCCATTTCTTCAAACCACTTCCTGGACTGGAGCAAAGCCTCTCGGGAAGCCTCTTGGGACTCGGAATCACAGCAAACTTATCCGCTGGAAGCCGGGTGCGTGAAAACGACACCAGAGGTCCGGCGAAACTTGATCGCTGACAGCGGTTTCCACCGCGGGCGTCTTACAAGGTTCGCGCACCTACATGGAGAAGCTCCCACCATCTGGACATCAGAGAGACATCAGATCTGGGACGCCGCTACAGAAACACCTTCAAAAACGCTCGCTGGGCAAAAATTAAAGCATGGTTTGCTGTATGTTTCTAGTCAATGTGTCCCATAAATGAAAAATTGCAACTAATTTTGACTACATCTGTGAGGCCTGAGGGCATAGGTGACCAAAAAAGTTAAGCCACATTTTCCTTATTTTTTCTTTCAGTGGACTGCTGACCACAGTTCATCTCTACTCTATGTTTTCACAAGCAAAAGTGGTTCCCCACAAACCCAGCGCTCACAGAAGAAACTTGGCCCGTCGTCAGGAAGCGGGAGACTAAAGAGAGGCAGAGAAGAAGCAGGCTGCGAGCGATACTCCATCTTTAACAACTTATTAGCGAGAGAGAAATTAAATTGCTTGCGTGTAATTAATGCAAACCGTCCAACTGGGGAAACAAGGAAGAGCACAATAGGCGAAGTGTAGAGCAAACTGTGCCTGAACACATGAGAGATCTCATTACAGACGTATTTATTTCTGTTAGTTCTTACTGAGTCGCAAAAAAGAAAAAAAAAAAAAACACCCTGGGATCTTAATTATAGCGCTGTGAAAATTTCCCACACAAAGCAAAAGGAACCGATTTAATCCATTAGCATAAAAAAGACACACTAATAATTGAACCTGGTATGTCATCTGCTGAATAAAAAAAAAAATTTGCAAACCCCCCCCACACACACACACTCCGACCCCCCCCATCCCCGGCCCCACAAATAACACGTCTCCCTGGAGCACTCGCCTCTGTGCCGGGGTGGATATCTCGGGGGACTCTGGGCTTCCTGAAGCCTGGGCTTTCTGTGTGGAAACCAGACCACTTGCTGTCAGAGGCCATGGCCTTCTGCCCTCGCCCATCTGCTAGCTCTCCCACCCCAGAAGACTGGGGGCAGAAGCGGAAGGCCTCACCACTCGAACCACCACCGTCACCCGCCCCCCGACGCTACGGAAAAGGCCCTGTCAATCAGCCACGCGGCACAGTTGCCAAGCCTCTTGGTTCTTTTAATTTTTTAAGAGGTTAATTGGTGGAAAAAAAAATCTAGAGTAATAGTGGATAATATTCCTGCTCGTCATTTCACCCAACACATCATTCATTTTGTATAGTAAATAAAAGGTTCATCTTTATTGGTACATATTATAATACAGCATGTTTGCAAATAGTATGAAGATATTAAGCAAATGTTTTCGGTCTTTTCTTTATATTTGTATTGCTTGGGGGAGGAAACTATTTATAGAAAACATTAAAACACCACATGAAAGGCTCATCAGACAGCCCAAATAAAGCATTTTGTAATAAGTCAAAACAGCATCCCACACCACGGGAAACAAAAATAAAAATTGTTACAGGAAAATTTCCACAGAACCTAAGATTCTAATTTTTCATTTGGACGAATTGATTTTGCACTGCATTTCTGTGGTGAGAACTGCATCAGAAACTCCGGACAAAATTGCAGAGAAATTATTGAAGGCCGTTGGAAATCAGATAGAGAATCATATAGGAGAATTAGTCTGCCAGATAACCAAATTGGATGGCCAAGATTAATCCTTCTTTTTGGAGGGACCAACTCAGGCTGGATGAGTTTAAGTTAGTAAAGTTAGATTAGTACAACACACCGTACACAGGAATACAACATGCAGCTGGGCCTGGATCGGGACAGGCAAGCGCTAAATAAATTCTGTGCGATTCTCTGGTTTATGCTACCTCCACTTATAATTATTACTGTAATTATTTAAAATGTCTTTCTTAAATCCACCCCAATGATTTTCAGGTTAAATAAAAGCTGCAGTATATAAATAATGGCAAATTTGATAATGACTGAGAAATACAATTCCGTGCATTTCTAATAAAAAGTAAATATCCGACAAGCTACTAAATTAAATAATAAAATTTAAGACTCAAACTAAAATAAATAAATAAAATCACTATAGATTAGGGTGTAGGCTAACAAAATCACAATGTGAAATAAAATGCTAAAATAAAACTGCACGTTATTTTTTTTAAAAATATTTCACAGTGGCGCTAGGCGAAACTGATGAATGAAAATTAAAGTACATAAATAAAAAGGAAACACAATAAAAATGTCAGCCCACCACAGACGGCCAACTGTCATGATTAGATAAGACTTTCAGTATAATTACTGTATAAACCTGCGTGCTCAAACAATGAATAAAAGCAGCGTGCAGACTCTATCTGTCCCCATACACAGCCTGCCTCACAAAGCCGCGTCCCTCCTCCCTCTCGACCTTTCTTGGGCAATATTAGTTTGCGTGAATTATGTCGATGTTTGGATAAACCGGGCAAGGTCACCGTCTGATTCCCTCCCTTCCCCTCATCCCGGCGGCGGACTGAACGAAGGGTTAAAAAGTAGAATGGATTTAATTATGGAATGAATGGAATTATAATGCGCCCGCAGCAACTTTTTCTCCTTATTTATTAAAGCAGCTGACGGACCAGGTTTGATGAGGCACTTCTGGCATAATTGAGTCATCACACAAAGAGGCTTCCTCGTATTCAGAGCAGTTTTATCAGCAGCAAACAGACCTGATTACTGGCAATTACACTCTGATCTGGGGAAAGCTGGGGGGTTGACTGTGCGGGGTAACTTCTGTGTTTATAGTTTACCGGGGAATAATATCCACGTTAATTTCGCATGCTAAGTGTTTTCTATTTCTGCATAATAAAACGCACGCAGGGGCGAGATGCTACAATTTACTTTAATATTTCCTTGTAATGAATGTCTAAATGCACTGCGAACTGCTAATAATTGTAGACGAAACATCTAAGAGAGAGCCTCCTTGTTGAAAGCCGCGTGCCCCTCCCACCCTGTTTTTTGCCGGCCCCCAATTATAAAAACACCGTGCAAATTGTTTAAAACAAAAAAGTGTCCACACGCCATTATCACCCGGCGACCGTGTCGTGACACTAACCTCGTGTGTCCAGTGAAGAAGAAAAACACAAGCCTGAGTAAAATCCTAAGGAAGTCCAATAAAAACTGTTTTGTTTTGGGGGGGGGGGGGGGGGGGGGGGGGGGGGGGGGGGGGGGGGGGGGGGGGGGGGGGGGGGGGGGGGGGGGG
>JAODKC010000082.1:4472834-4483426 GCA_026777985.1 Mormyrops attenuatus | reverse complement strand
CTAACGAAGTCCAATAAAAACTTTTTTATTTTCACCCCCCCCCCCCTTTACATTGAAATTCAAATGCATTCATGGTGAATAAACCAAGCTGTGCTCAGAGAGACAATTTTAATAAACAAGTTTTTTTTTTTTTTTTAAAAAAGGATTTTCTATTTTCATTGCGGCCTAGTCCTCACCAGATGCCCTCTCCCTGAAACACCAGCAGCTGGACGTTGGAATAATAGCTGACAGACATTTTACATGCAGACGGGGAGGGGGAGAGGGGTGGGGGGGTGTATATGAGCCTGGAGTTCCTATTCAGATCAGTCCCTGCACCCCAACAGTGTATTTTCAGGACTTTAAAGTCCCTCCCTGGTCATTCACCGTGTGTGGACATAATATCGGCCATGGCATTTATTTACACAAAGTGGTGTTTTACAGAAACGGCTGGTTTTGTGTATGTTAAAAAATATAGACGCACACACACACGCACACACGCATGCTCGCGAGTGCAACACTGATTTTGGAGCGAGGCCCAGAACCGCTTAGGCCAGGGGCTGTTTGATCGCAGGTTGACAAGGATGTGGCAAACTGCTCCAGTCTTACGCTTCTGCGAAACGTTTAAGGCGACATTGCTGCGCCGTTCTTCAGAGAACGTTTTTTTAAATTATTTTCTTTCTTTCGTTTCTTTTTTTTTTTTTAATTTTCAGCTTTTAAGTTGAACGAGATTTTATGGGAGTCGCAGCTGAGGGTAACAGGCCACGCCTCATCGTACCACTTAGAGTTTGTTGTGGACGTTTAAATATCCATGAATGTGCTGTGACAGAAACCATGGCGACAGAAGGGGGTGGGGTGAAGGGAGATCATGGGTAAGATCACGCTACAGTTACACGCTAAATAGTAATTAGCAGGATGCTAACCCTAAAAACATCACGTAATATTTTACTTTTGTGAAAAAGAGAAATATTTTGCACGTTTTAATATAAAAATCACAACACTGGTGATTTATTTTTTTGTTTTCAAAAAAGAAAATATGCTTTAAAAAGTAATCATATATTTCATGCATTTAATTTTAAAAATCAGATGCGATCCAGCAGTGACTATTTGTGTGTAAAAGCATGCCTAAGTGTATGCTATCGCTATGAGACTCATTCAAATGAAAATCATTCCCCGGAAGTATTTCACGTTTAACAAATCACTGGCTAAATGTTGCTATCTTGCCACGTCCAAGTGCAACAGCGGATGTTACACTTTTAACAATATGTCTGACTGACAGGTATTGTCTAAATTTAGAAATAAGCTCTCGGAAAACTCGGAGAAGCCCCGAAGCATCATTGGTAGGAAAAACAGTGAAACAATTACAGGATTAAAGCATTGAAGGTCTACTTTTCATTAGCGGATCAAATTAACTGGAGGATAAAACTCGGAAACAAAAAGCCAAGGACCTTTCAGAAATCACTGCTAACTAGCGACTCCGTCTCTGTGGGGAGCTGGGTTCTGAAACCCACTAAGTAGAAGTCTCGAGGACAACTGTGATTTCAGATGTACCAGCCGAGCCGACACCCCAACCGCCAAGTAAAGTGTTTCGCGGGCCCTGCCAAATTGGGACTTTCACAAGGGGAGCTGCCTTTTCATCAGTTACCCAAGACGGAGTCGTTTCATTAAAGAAAAGGCCCTCTGAATCCTTAATGCACGACGAGGAGCCTGGCTCAGTGCTATAACTCCACTAATCTGCACTGATGGCATAAGTAGAGGGGAAACTTGTTATTGGAAACACTTATTGAGTGGCAAACGGGAGTATCAGATGCTGACACCTCTGCCGGAGAGCTTTATTAACCCCGTGTTCCCATTCCAAAGTGATTCCTGAGGTTTCCCTGCAAATCCAAACAATCTGGAGGGAGACCAGCTAGACTGAAAGAACTAAGAATGCCCAGGCAGACTCCCTGTCCCGAAAGTACGAGACTCTGGATTCCCCTTGGGTGGCAAAAACTAAAAAAGGGTTTGCATTGTGACAATCGGTGTCTGCACGATTCTCATCTATCTATTGATCTATCTATCTATTTGTGCGTGTGTTTATTTATTTTCCATTGGGATTACACACACAATTTTTCTGAGGTTATTTGTGTAAATTTGCTAGATGGAATGCGTTACAGGAAAACTGGAAGTGACTGACACCTGAAAGCACAACATGACATAAGAGCAAATATTGATAGGAGTATGATATTGGTGACTTAGTTCAATCAGCTACACGATGAGCGAACAAACTCAGCACTCGTATCTCTTTCCTTAGGGAAATCGATTTTGACTAAAAGAGGACTGGGACCAATTTAAAAGGCCAATATCACAGTCGTTTTCACACGGCATTCCTCAAATTCAATTAACCCGTTACAGGACAATTAATTTGCACGGCTCCGACGTGCGCGCCCGCGCCGAGAGGCACGTTAATGGCGTCCGCCTTCCGTGAAGTAAAATCAGAAACAATAGCTAGCAGAGAGCCCGTAGCTTGCCGTTCAACATGGTCGCGACCTGTTGGGAGAGTACACACAGCCGAGGCATGTTTCAGAGGTGATGGGAAGCGTATTAAGTTTACAAAATGGACACTATCGCTGTTCGACAAAAAAACACAGTGGAAAGAAAAACACACAGTACAAACAGTCCACTTGACAGTTTACCGCCGCGACAATGGCTCTTCAGTGGCTTGCGTGGAAGATGGGGGATTCAAGGACAGGTGCGATGGCGGAGCAAACTTGCGGCCCTGATTTACTGTTATCGCTGCAGTGTAATCCGCACCGTGGCCTCTTGGTGGGGGCCATTGTTCTAGCCTCAGAAAGGCCTTTCATGATTGAAGATGCGTGAATGCTACCAGGTGGCCTGTGATTCGGGGGGGCGGGGGGGAGAAGATAAATAAATAAGGAAGATACGTGTCTGACGCTCCACTTAATCCCTAGTCTACAAAAGGTGCCGCTCCTGTACTTCGGAGCCAGAGGAGAGAAGTTTGCGAGACACCCAGCAATCGGTTGATGAAGAATCGGCGTCTCAGCGCTGATTCTTAATCAGATTGCGCTGAAATGAACAGCCCGTGTGGCAGCTGTAGTTTTCCCAGGGTTAATTACCTTTCACTGCTCAGCCCTAATGAGTCAGCTGTTCATGTCATTAAACTCCACTTCATCCCAGCGTCCTCGTCCTCCGTACCCACTGCCGTGTGCACTTTGCCTACACGCTTCAGGCTGGGCTGGGGGGGCAGGGGGCGGAGGAGGCCGTCCCCCGAACCCATACCGAAAAGCCGGGGGCACGTCAAAAATGTGGGTCAGAACTCTTCAGGTTCAGGTTCTGGCACAGATGGTTAAATCTGCCGTTCACCTCCGAGTGAGTCAACGGTGGTCCCAGGGCCCTGAAGGCCTGTAGGCTCTTCAAGTGGACAATGTTAGTGATGACTAGGGCTCTTGGTTTAAAGGCAGGCGGCAACCCCAAGCGACCTACCTTGACCCCTCCCCACCACCCCCGGTGCAAGAGCCCCATGCACTCCCACGACATAAGTAACTGGGATAGTCGAATGAGGGAAAATTAAACATTTCAGTGTGCACGCCACGGACATACGCGCACAAAACAATGCTGATAATTCTGAAGCACCTTACATACACTGTTCTCGCAAAACCATTTCTGGCTCTGTAAAAACCACGGGCTCAGGATGTCGGGGGAGTTTTAAGTGATTCCTGCCCCTGTGTGGCAAAATCCCGCGGCTACCTGGATTACAAACTTTAGTCCTTTAACTCGTGCCAGAATAAATCCGTGTTAACTCGGATTTACCTCTGGCAAACGAATTCCCAGTCCGAGTAAAAGCTTTGTCAGGAAGGAGCTGTACATAAGTACTTTATGCGATGAAGACGGGGCTAATGTTGGAATTTCTCAATAGCCAAAAAAAAAAAACAAACAAAAAAAAAGTTTACAACCGTGAAAAACTATTGAAGTGTTTAATTTTCAAAGCACAAAAAAAATCCTGTTCTCTTTTATCTTTAAAGCTGTTCGTGCATGTTAAATCCTCCCTATGGAAGGAAGTTTCAAATTCAAACAGTACACGAAAAGTTTTGAAACAGCCATAGCAATAATAATTAAAACTTTTGAAAAGTTTCCCGCGAGGTAGCTAAATCAAACTGCACAGGTAGGATATACAAAATATTTACCTGTTAACAAAGACTGACTTCTTAACACAAGAACTGTAGATAAACTAAACATTCCAGAAAGAAAGAATTACATTTTAGCAACATCTATATATGAATACCAAGTATTTCAGAACATTACTGAAAGAGTACTTCCCTCACTGAGGAATTCATTCAGTAGCAGATAATCAAATATTCGCTTCATTATACTATTATATCCACTAGTCTGCTGTATTCATTAAAATAATATCATATGTTTCACAAACAGAAAACAGTTACTGCTTACTATCATCCTGTTCTGAGTCCCCTTTCATGGATAACACACAGTCAAGCCCTTATTATTTTGTTCAGAAAATGTTACCAGCACTCTGTACAGAGTCTCAATCCAGTTAGCCAGACAAGCAGATGGTCCGTGGTTACGACTATATGCATCAATAAAATGAATAATCTTTATGCAAATGTAAATTTAACTGAACTCCATGGTTTAACGAAAGGACAGAACTTTAAGACACGTCTTAATGCCCCAAAAAAGCTGCTTCATGCTGAATGTGGCAGTGTACTGTGGTACTTTGCCATTGTGATATCATGATTTCAGCTGAATTTACCATTTGTTAAATAAAGTAAAATGGCTCTTCTGTTTGGCCTCAGTAATCTCTAAGCCAACACCTTTCACAAGATGTCTATTGAGGTCACTTATTTGCCTGAATAGTTAAAGTTCACTGAACGCATCACTTAAACATCTTAGATAACCCCCCTCCACCCATGCACACACCCCCATGAAACACACACACACACACAGAGGCTGTGGAAACAGATTCCCTGCTTCGACCAGAAGGATGGTTTAAAGTTTTAACCTGCACGCGTGCCGGATGTGTTCAGATAATTCTCCAGGATGTGATGTGTGTTCAGTGTGTTAACAGAAGCTCCCGTTCTGCTTTATCCTGAGGGTAATTAATTTTACACAGACTCTGCCGGCCTTTCCTAATTGAAGTGCTTAGTCTGCCTACCTCTTAGTCGCCTGCCTGACGCTTTAAGCGTAAAAGTCACATTTCGATCCCATAACGAGTAATTCTTCACTCATGGCCGAACCAGTGCTAGACACGAAAGCCAGGACGTGTGATCCACTAAGTGAACGGTAAGTACAAAAGATCCTTCTGACAGGCACAGAGGGAATTTAGAGAGGAAAAAAAACTTCTCCCCTAAAGTAGACACTTTGTGAAAATGACTTTATATCCAGCACAGAGCAGTATCTCCACTTCTTGAAAAGATGTTGCAGGAGCAGACAGATGCTTGACTTCCTGCTCTTGCCGTCCGCAGGCGAATCCGGAGGGCTTTTATTGATTTCTGCAGGAGAGGAGCTTTTTAGCACGCCTCGCAGGGGCGCTCGGAAAATGTCACTGTTGTGTTACATTGTTAAGCTGTCATTTGTGTAAAAGCTCCGAGACGCAAAACGCCGGCGAGCGGGCGGAAGCGCAATTTGCGGAAAGAGTAAATACAGCGGCGTCAGGGTGCCGCTCCTTATGATAAACATTTCCTAATTATACGGACGCCCGGCGAGAGGTGTACGCTGCAAAAAAAAAAAAAGAAAAAAAAAAAGACGACAAGGGCGCAGTGATGGAGAAACTTGGTAAACACACACACGCGCGCGGGGGCGCGCGCGCACACACACACATACACACGGGCGCATACCCGCGCGCACGGAGGGGAAAAACCCCAGATTAAAAAAACACAACATTTACAGGAACAACTGTGCGGTGACACAAGTTGAAGTATGCCGCTTAACCAGTTAACTTTGTCTCCGTTGCCTTTCTCACTGTCTCTCCCCCCGCCCCACACACTACTCACCGGCTCGCCTCCTGGAAGTGAACGCTTCTCGAAGTAGCACAATAACGTCTCATTAATCTACTTATCTGTAACTTGCTCAGAGGCTGAGGCGACTCACGGACGCGGTCGCATCCCTCGCCTTCCACGGGGCAACGCCGTGAGCTCGACTCACCGTTTCCCTTTTAGCCTTTGTTCCTGCCTTTCATGCTCGCATCAAGGAGGCAGCGATGTATAAAGAAGCAGAGGTGGCTAGGTTAGTCCCGCGTGTCGCTGTCGCGTGGAGCGCGCGCGGACACTGTGATATTCTACGCTGCTGCTAAGCTTTTTTTTTTTGTAGCCTTTGTGTCATTCACTTAACGACCAATCTCATTAGCTGCCTGGGTACAATAGGCTGAAACATTCTCTGTGTAAATACACCACATGGTGACCCTCAAGGTTAGACCTCTGAAGGTCTTTTTAATCACATAAAAGATGGATTTTTTTTTTTTTAAGAAAATCAATGACCAAAAAAAATAAAAAATAGAACAGATTGCTTCCAAAAAAGGACTTTTTTTTTGTCTGGATTTTAATAAATTTTCAGGATTAGATAAGGATGATCAAGTTTTTCCCCCTTATCACTATTTAGAATATATTTATTATAATTAAAAACATAAAATAGTACTTAAGGCTCCAGTAAATATTATACAATATTTATCAAGGAGAATATTAGCAAGAGTATTAAGTATTAAATATCCACTGGCATATCTAAAAGTGAAATTCAAACATTTACTTTGTTAACAGTAACAAGCATTTTAATAGTAAAATTTAAGTGAAAATTAATTTTAAAGATTTACCATATAAAAAAGTCCTATAAAATATAATTGTATTTTAAATTTAATAAAATATTGCAAATCCCTGTGACCCTTTCCAGAGTTTATAGAAGACAAATGGACACAAAATATTGCAAATTAAAAAAAAAAATCTTTAGAGGTGAAGCTGAATTTTTTATATATATATTTTTCATTATAATACCGGCTATATCTAAAAAATCAATATTATGAAAAACACATCAAAAGAATAACTAGTAAGCCGTGAGGTGACAAGAGGCATAATGTACATTAATACCGTGTGGACATTTTGCAATTGTACTCAATGCATTTTTGACACTTTTTCAGTTTCCCCCAGTGCCATGTTTATGGTATAGTCCTCTAATTCCATGCAAAATGAATTATTGTAAGTACTTGCAGCTCTGACAGCTGTCCGTAAGCAGCACCGGGGACGTGTCTATTGGCCAACTTGACCCTTGTTAGAAAACAAAACAAAACAAAAAAAAAAAAAAAAAAAAGAATGCAGCAGGCTGGGACTACTGAGAGAGGTCACTGGAGATTTTCCAGACAAACGCGGTACAGGGGAGAGGCAGAATGAAAAGGACAGACTCGGAATCTCATTTTAACAGACCGCACACAATCTGGGCTCCCACAGAACTATCTCTGCCTGACCGCTCTCTATTTATCCCTTATCAGTGTTTACCAACCGCGAGTTTTCTTTCATTCACACTGTGAGGCAGTTCTCCTACTATCAGTCAACAGCTGACACCGTGGAACAGCCTCAAAGGCAAGAGGAAGGGATCAAAACTAAACCAAAGCTGTTTAAACAATACAACAGAGGAAATAAATTCATAAATCCTAATTCTTCCCCAACCCACAAGGGGTACGCGCAGATCCTTTATAGTTAGTCCAACAAACAAATCCAAAGCCAATGAGGTAACATTACAATTAAGGTAAATGCAAAAATATAGTCTAAAAAAAGAGGGGGAAAAACCATGTAATTTTAATTAGAGACAAAGCTTACAGCTCCTGGATGCCAAGAAAATTAAACTTGAACAGTGTGTCACTATGATACTTCAAAAAAAGAAAAGGAAACTGCCTGTGAATTCTACTTACTGAGTGTCTATGACCAATTTGCCCAATGTGTTAAATATTCGCGCGGCGCTTTTTGATGCTTCTGAGACAGAACACGGATATGGACACACAATTTTATTTTGCCAATTCCCTAAATCATGTGTTGAGGCCCCTTCAAAGGTTTCTGATTTTACCGAATGTCCGAAAATCGTCATTTTTTTTTCTCCCGATACTGCGCTCCAACTCAAGGTCCCTCAAAACCATCTAATTGGGCTTTGAAGTGCTGCTCACATTTGAACTGCTCGGATCTCCAAAAACTTATTAAAAAAACTACTTTAAAACAGCCTGGCCTTGGCGTGAACATATCAGACATGCTTGTCCGTGCCATTTTTAAAAGTTATACATTTGGTTCGTTTTTACAATTAAATCCCGTGAAACTGGAGAGGAGGATAACGTTACGTGGCATTACAAGGCGACGTTTCGGAGCGCGAGGGTCTGTAGCGTCACTGGTTGTAAGTTCACCACATTTGTAGACCTCTTCCTTCTACACGCTGGTTATCTTCTGGGAGCCAACCATACGTGCAGCTCGATGATAGTATATAAATCGCTGTCCGTTTTTTAACATGAGTGTAGGTGATATTCGACATGGTACTTAAGACCCCTAATGCTGCAAACTACCTCGTATACAGCCTCAGAAACCAGTCAGAATAATGATACACACACACCACATAATGAAGCGAATCGTCGTTTTTTTTTTTCGCCTCATGCTGACATTTTTAGCCTGTTAATTGTGTTACACAGCAAAAGACGAGTCTGAGCCCCACTAATCACACCATCCGAATGGCCCTCGCCGTATTTCAGCCTCTGCGCGCCGTGCAATTACAATTTCAAAATTGATTTCCCGGGTACATATTAACAGCCATGTTTTCTGGAGCACTTTTCCAGAAATTAAGTAATTAATTACATTTATCCTTTCGCCAGCTGCTGTACGGCAGATGGGAGCGGGGCTCAAACCTCGTTGAACCGAAGCCATAAGTCTCATTTCCCTGGATTAGCTGAGCAAAGTTTGGGTGTGAGGCTCAGAAATCGTCCCCGACACCCGGCCCCTGGACTCCCGCGTCCCTCAGAACCCAGCCCCGGCAGAGCCAGGGTACCGGGCCGCGTCGGCTACCGTGTTTGAACCGCTCTGGTGGACCTTGATGTGATTATGATGTAAATGACACGCGTCTGTCTTTTGTCTCAGAGTAATGTGGTTTGAGGTGGGGGGTGGGAGACAGGCACCAGAGCTTTCCTCGTCCCCTCGGCCGTCCGTTCGGTTTCAGGGGCGCCTCAAGCGCCTGTTACACCTCTACTATCGTTACCGGACACTTTTAACTCCACGAGCAGCACCACTCATTGGTAAGTGCTGTTCACTTCGTGGGGTTTACCGTTAAAACTCGGCATCTGCCTTGTGGCAGATGTTCCCACAGGTGCGGCTGCCTCTATATGCTTCCCCCCCTGCCCTCCCCCGCAAACCGCAGGTGGGTCGATACTCAGCTGAGGCTACGGCAAGACAAGGAATCCGCTGATTTTGGCTACCATGGACAGCTCCCAGGCTTCATGGCCGATTCAGGTGCTGTATGATAGTGCTGGCTCCCCACGGTGGCTGTTTGTGATACCATCTTACACGGAGGTCTAGTGAACAGCACGAAGGGGCGGCCCCGGGATAGAGCCGCCTGTGTGCCGATCATCGCCATCAGATAATACTGCTGGATTCATGCTTCTCTGCGGTGCTACAGGGCCGTGCAAAAAGACACATACCTCAGCGCGAAAGAGCATCTCGGCACCCGTGATCACGCCTCTCCGTTGCCCGCCCTGGGGTCCGTGTTTGGGTAATGTGTTTACACACCTGAAAAACCACGAGTATTTGCCCAGGCAACCGATTCTGCATCAGATATCACTTTCCTTTAAATAACAAAATGGTCACAAGGTCATTGCAGCTTCTTTTATTGCATTGCATTACATTGCATTCACTCTTATTTTTACCTTTGTTTTGAAAGTTTAGTAGACGGTCGTCTTGTTTTTGTACCCTGCAGTAATTTAGATTCGGAAACAAAGAAATCTTTTCTTCAGATATGATATAATATGTATCATCGTCAACTCTTACCTCACTTATACATCCCTTTGGACAAAAGTCTCCAGTGAACGACTGCAAATGAAGATAGGAGTGCGAAGATATATATAGACAGACAAAATGTTACTTTTGCTAACTTACTGAAGAAAGTGCCGGTCTCTCGTAGCTATGTCAAAGCCCCCATCTGACTACACAGTACTCAGAATCCAAAATTTCATATTGCATTCCCCACCGGGAATCCACCCCCCCCCCCCCCCCCGTGCAAAGGAAAGTTAGAGACTGCAGACACCACTGTGAGCTATATGACCCAGAGTTTTTGGTCCTACTGAATAATACAGTTGGTCCTTTGAATCATTACTTAATTGGATTTTATTGTGATTATTTATTTATTTATTATGATTATTTATTACCGAGAGCTGAAAGGATCATCCCTGCATATGTTGTACCAAAATACTTTATGTGTGAAGTGTAGAGCATCAGAGAAAGTCCTCTCCAGCTTACATACCGACAAAGGAGTTTGCAAAGGGACACTTTAATTAAGCCCTCCCTAAAAGGACAGGTCAGATTGGGGCAGTCTCTCTCTGTAACCCCCCCCCATCCCCCCACCCCCACATGCACACACACAAACCACTTTCAAGT
>JAODKC010000082.1:4450977-4461315 GCA_026777985.1 Mormyrops attenuatus | reverse complement strand
GTGGGGGGTGGGCAGGACTGCGCTGAATTTGTCCACGCAGCGCAAGCATGCTTACCCTGTATCATGGACAAGGTCCCTGCTGAAAAAGAGCCCGTTCTCTGCTACCTCCATGATAAAATACAGATGGTGTCCCTCATCCACAGCACATTCACGGATATGTAAATGTTACCCTACAAGCAGGCCGCAGGGCTAAAACACAAAAGGCAGAATTTCAGATACTGTTATTAATAAGCTAAGATGTATATGTTTAAATAAATTTCAGAGAAAAAAAAAACAGGAAAGCTGAAGCCGAGCTTAAGGGAAGAACACCTGACCCTCATGAAAATCTGAGCTCACTTGCTGAGACCAGAGAAGTAGGAGATCATTCGCTGAGACCTGAGGAGGTAGGAGGGTACTCCCTGAGACCTGAGAGGTAGGTGGTCACTCGCTGAGACCAGAGGAGATAGGTGGTCACTTGCTGAGACCAGAGGAGGTAGGTGGTCACTTGCTGAGACCCGATGAGGTAGGAGGTCACTCGCTGAGACCCGAGAAGTAGGAGATCATTCGCTGAGACCAAAGGAGGTAGGAGCTCACTCGCTGAGACCTGAGGAGGTATGTGGTCACTCGCTGAGACCTGAGGAGGGAGGAACTTACACGCTGACACCTAAGGAAGTAGGCGGTCACTCTCTGAGACTTGAGGAGGTAGGCGGTCACTCGCTGAGACCTGAGGAGGTAGGCGGTCGCTCGCTGAGACCTGAGGAGGTAGGCCGTCGCTCGCTGACACCTAAGGAGGTAGGAGGTCACTTGCTGAATCCTGAGGAGGTAGGAGCTCACTCGCTGACACCTAAGAAAGTAGGCGGTCACTCTCTGAGACCTGAGGAGGTAGGCGGTCACTCGCTGAGACCTGAGGAGGTAGGCGGTCGCTCGCTGAGACCTCAGAGGTTGGAGCTTGTTTGGTGGGTTCCTGTCTTTGCTATGCGACTGCAGCTCTTTCATTTGCTGTTGGACTTGCTTTTCCAGGACTCCCCATTTCAGACACCACAGCAGAGGAGCCTGTAACTCCTCACATGACCCCGGCATCCCTTGGCAGTGCTCCTGCAGCACTCCGTCCCGCTCTCAGGTGGTGCTGCGACGAAGGACAACTCTCGGGAGTAAAGCAGGCTGCGAAGCAAGCTGCGGCCGGCACATCTTCTCCATTCTACACACCACGCCGAGAGAAAGGGTCATGACTGGAATGCACACTTCTCGAGAACAGCCTCCACTTAGTCAGTCAGACCCAACCATCACAGATGAGCATCGTCTCATAATTCATCAGGAAACACTGAGAATCTGCCATCTTACTCCTAAACGAGTTGATGCGGAATATCGGCTTCTGAGTGTAAAGAGAAGCTTTGGCTCGTTTACTACATGAGCAATAAAATAAAAAACAAAACAAATAACAATGACCATCACTCCCTCTGTATGAAAACAAAATGGTTTTACCGATATCCTTCATTAATTTACTAACAAAACTAAACAATATGCTGCTTGTCAAAAGATCAGGTAGAGCGACATAAGTTCAGCGGCCTCTGGATGGCAGTAGGGAGCAGAGTATTAGGAGCATGTGCAGAGGAGATGTGCCTGATTTCAGAGGAGAGTCAAGTGACTAGTGTGATTTGTGTTGATTCATCCCACCTGTCCCTCATTTGCGACAAAAAAGCAGGAACTGATGTGTTCTGCTGTGCCTCATCCACAGCAAACCCAACTAGACTCCTGATGCCCATCTCAAATCAGATTATAGTCTCGTTTTTTTCCTTTCCCTAACACAGCCCAAACCGCCACTGCATTTTCCTTTTCCGCCATCTTGTCCCGTGTTGCTCCTGTCCCTACTCCATCCCTGTAAACCCTGAAGGGGAATCTTCTTTCTCTAATAATGCCATGATTCTGCCTCCACCCCACCAGACTGGTTATGCTTGTGTGTGTGTGTGTGTGTGTGTGTGTGTGGGGGGGGGGGGCAGTGACATGTATCAGTTTCCCATGCCCACAAAACAGAAGCACTGTCCACACAAAGGGACGCGACAGAGCTAGTTGCTGTTTGTCAGACCTCGGGCCACCTTGCTCTGAAACAAGGAATTTACATACGCGTATCAATTATTGAGAAGATGATTTTATCCAAAGCAAAGCTGGGTCAGAGAGGGCTACGGGACTTGATCAGGGGTCCAACCGCGAATGTGCTCCGTCACCCCTGGGACTTCAACCAGCAACCTTCCAATTACAAGCACAGCATCTTTAACCCACTAAGCCACACTCGGCCTCCAGCTGGGCAAACTCATTTCATCCTAAAGAGTGGCTTCTCCCTCAGCTGAACCGTTCCTCTACCTCCCCGAAAGGAACGGCTCAGGTGAATGATGCGTTCTTCTGAGGCAGCATTTTGGCAGACTCAGCCGTGGACTGGAAGGAGGTGTCCAGCACCAATCGATCTTGCTGGGAGCCCCTACAGATATCGAAGAACAAGGTGAATCTCGTGCAAAACTGTGAGATTTCACCATGTACTATTTTCACATCGTCATTCCTCATAAATATTGAAAAACTGTGATATCAAGGCAGTTCGATTCAATTTAGTTTTATATAGCACCTTTCACAACAGAGTCACCCAAGGTGCTTGACATGAATTTGTGGTAACACATTATTACATCATTTATACAGAATGATACATGAAACAGGAAAAAAGGGAGGACAGAAAGAAAGAATGAAATAATGAATTCATCACAGGCAAAATTGTCCTGCAGGTGGGATTCAGAAGCATGCTGGTGGAGCCATGTGCCTTTGACTGAACTTAGCAGGCCTGGTGTGTAGGCAATCGAGTCACAGCAGCGCGTGCAGGAGGAACGGAGGTGGCGGGAGTGTGCTGGCTCAGTGCTGCCGTGCACGCAGCACATGCGGTGTCGCACTCTACCTCCCTGCTCACACGCTCTATGCGTGGCACCTCCATCCAGCCCTCCTTCTTCACACGCGATTAAATTGCTGTAATGGTCAGCTGATGCCACCAGGCCATACATGAGGAAAGTTGGCTGTCCGTGCTTCAGAGTGCCTTCGAGTTATTTACGCCTTTGTATTTCTGAGTCAAATATGTGACTCTGCCTCAGAGTCTTTCCTTTCTCTGTATTTCTGAGCCAGTTACATGTCTGTGGCTCAGAGTCATTTATTTCTCTGTACCTCTGAGTCAGTTATGTGTCTGTGCCTCAGAGGCATTTATCTGTCTTTATCTTTGAGCCAGTTATGTGTCTGTGCCTCAGAGTCATTGATCTCTCTGTATCTCTGGGCCAGATACAAGTCTGTGCCTCAGAGGCATTTATCTCTCTGTACCTCTGAGTCAGTTATGTATCTGTCGCTCAGAGGCATTTATCTCTCTGTACCTCTGAGTCAGTTATGTATCTGTGCCTCAGAGTCATGGATCTCTCTGTACCTCTGAGTCAGTTATGTATCTGTGCCTCAGTATCATTGATCTCTCTCTGTATCTCTGGGCCAGATACAAGTCTGTGCCTCAGAGTCATTTATCTCTCTTTATCTTTGAGCCAGTTATGTGTCTGTGCCTCAGAATCATTTATTTCTCTGTATCTCAGGGCCAGTTCTTTATTTGCACCCCAGAAAGATTTATCTCTGTGTATCTCAGGATCACTTATGTGTCTGTACCCCAGAGTCAGCTATCGTTAGGAATCCTTCTGTGGCTCAGAGTTTGTTATCAGTGTGTGCCTTAGACTGGTGTCCGTTTGTGACTTGTGTCATTAATATCTCTGTATCTGATGATTAGTTATTTGTACATGCTTCATAGTTATCTAGTTGTACCACAGAGTCAGACTATAACAGAGGCTACACTTAGGGGCATGATACACAGGATCCACACTGAAAGCTTAAATGTAATGACATCACCCCTCAGCCTTCTCACCCTCACCCTCAGCTTTTTCAGGCTCGGTCCCTTGTATTTAAAATGCACTGGAAATGGTTTCTTGTCTCAAACTGAACTCCGCATTGTGCACGTGCTAAGGTGTGCAGGTCGTGCAGTGAAAGTACTACACGTTAATTGCATTTCCCTTTGTACTGTGATCATTATGTTATTATATAATTACACAGTAATGATTATGTAATTGCTACGATGCTATTGTAATTCCTGCAATAGAAACACACTCCTCAGTGAGCGTGACACAGCGTTTTGCAGTACATTAGGATTATCGCCATCGAACAGGGGCAAGTTTCCTGCATTGCTTCTGCTCATGAGTTTAAGTCTTCAGAGGACTCATTAGGTATCAATAAGGTTAAAGTCAGAAGCCCCATTTTCCTGGGCAGTACACCTTTAAGAGGCCATTTTGAGATCCCCAGCTGACCACTCCTTATAACCAATTTTAACCCCCTACTCTCTTATAATCCTCCTCGAATATGGGAGCTCATTTTCAAAAAAAAAACAAACTTTAAAATAACCCTCAAAGTCTTGGCTTCGTGTCAGACGCTGTGTCAAGCTGAATTGCAGCCTCTGATGCGACCACAGCTGCGGTGACAGGTCTGAGGCTGAGGATCTCCGCAGCTTTCTTCCATGCTTTGTGCTGACCTCTGCTGGACCAGAGCAGCAAGGGAGGCCTCCCTGCATTACGTAAGGAGGCCCAGTGCTCACAGCATAATTCGACTGACGATAAACAGAGATGTACCTGTACATTCGCACGTTTTCACGAGGCCCGGACATGCACCGCAAAGGGGCCCGTGGGGGGCATGGTTTTACATCTACACCTGAGTACACAGTGTGGGCTTTCAAACTCAATACCCAGAATTCCTAAATTCACAAGCCCTGGTGGAAAATAGTAGAAGACCTCTAGCCGGCGTGCCACAAGCCTGTGGTGCTCCTAAAATCTCTTCACGCTGACATAAGCAAATCGGCTGGCACCGCGTGGCAGCCAATAGCGGGAACGTGGCGACCATCACCGCCGGCAACCGGCGACTGACGGGAGCCACGTGCTGCGAGCAGCCGCCGGATGACCCACGCCGATTTGCCACCCACCCTCGGCGGAACGAAGCCAATTTACTTCACTGCCAGGGGCTTCGATACACAATCGGCGAATTACACAGCTGAGATCTGAACATGATTTACACCATATGAACTTAGTATGTGATTCAATAATACTGTGTATGAGTACCATTTATATTATCATGGAAAATTACAATTGACAAAAAGGAAAATTACAATTGACAATTACAATTTATCGTAAACTGTGCTAAGAATAACTGTTCTTTATTTAATGTTTCTTTTACAATAGCTAGTGTTTAATACCCTAATGTAAATTAGCCATAAGAAGGACCATTTTCTTATCATGTGTATTAGACTCTCAGAACACAAAACTGCATTATTGGGCAAATGATAACATTTAAATAATGAAAATAACATTATTATAAGGTGGCAACAATACCGTTCTGAGAGAATTAAGATGTCTAGAGAAAATTAGGAAGGATAAGGAAAAACGTGAAAAAGCAATAAATGAATACGAGGCTGACGTAAGTCTGACGCCTCTTCTGCATGGACGAAATGGCACATTCAACATGTTACCTTCTGCGGGACGTTACGCACCTGACCCCCACCTCCTATCACAGCTTACTCCACTGTTAACACATTAGCCTTTTTTAGAGCCTGATTTAATTTTACCCGAACCCTAACAAGCGTGATTGTGTGTTTTTACATCCCTAAGCCGGCCTGTGACTGACAGGCTGTTCGCTTGTGCCGTGGGGCAACAAGAGCATCTTTAAAACGTCATGTCCTCTGTAACTCAATGCCACACCACTTAGTCTGAAATCGACCAGGAGAGGTGAGACCAGCACGCGTTCACTTTATCGTGTTTTTTTCTGGTAACCCCCGTGGCGGCTGAGCCTCTGCTGTTTCAGCGTCGACGTACCAGATCAGATACTCAGATAAGTCCAAACACAGCTACGCCCTCCCATCATGTTTGGCCCCGGTCTGTGGGGTTTTAACCGCACGCCCGCCATCCAGCCAGCACACCTCAGTGTAAACATACAAACGTCTTTTCTGTTTATACACATGCCCGTGGAAAGGAAGAAACTTCCATAACACTTGCGAGTGTCACTTTAAGGCCCGCGTGATAATGACGTGCGACAGGACGGAGGTTCTTGCATTAAAATTTATAACCGTGGTACGTTTTGGGCCCGCGGTAAGCGCCGGCTGTGAGGTGAGATGTGCATCTGTATGATCTGTAAATGAGGCATGAATGACACTGCCACATGAGCGCAAACACGCGCACTCGCTCGCCCGCGCAGGAAATCGGCTACTGCAAACTCTGCCGGCCGACGGCAAGCAGGCCAGTCCGTCCCGGCTGCCCCCTCGCCGTGGGATTCGGTGCGGAGATGGGGCTAATCTATGAAATACCCCCCCACACACACCCCCACATGTCCCACTTCAATGGCTTTCAACATACTTTATTGTTCTTACATTATTGACACTATTGAACAGGGCCGTCTAGCTCTGTGAAGTACCCTTGTCAAAAGTCCATCCACAGTACCAACGTACAAAGACACTTCCTGGAGGGACTACAGCTGGTATCCTCAATGGCTTCCCTTTACCGTAACACCTGTGACTGTTTTGTTGTGTTTCGCTTTGTCTTTGAGGTAAACAGTGGCTCAGCTGAGACCACATTGAACGCGGCGGACAAAGGGAATTTTTTTTTGTCGCGGACAATGGCTCCTGTGTGTCCGCGGGAGCGGGCCACGGCCACTGGGGGAAAAACGAGGAGCCGCGGTTAAAAATTAAGCTTCTTCCCAAAATCCAGTGGCAGAAAAAAAACCAGAGGAATAGGTATGTAAGAGGCTTTCTTATTTTCATATTTGTTTTTGAAATGCAAGCGAATAAAACTGCCACGTGCTGCCGCGGTGTAACTCGTACGAACGCATGTGGCCACGTACTTCACCGCCAGCTCACAGACGGTCGCCGTGGATCCTTACCTTTTCCGGGGGGCTTGGTGCTACTGCTGCTGGAGGAGGAGGCCTCCTTGCTGTCCAGAGCTGGTTCATCTAGCTTCTCCAAGGCCCTGGACCTCCGAGGGCTGCCCTTCCACTCACCGAAGCATTGCTTCACCATCCCCTCGTCGGCCTCTCGCATCGTTTTCTGCAAAACACACTTACAGGTTTATCTCTGCGGGGCCAGGAGTCTCCCGGCTCTAAACGGCCCTCAACATACATCCCCCTGTCTGTAGTATTTATACACAAACATACATTTATATCCCCCCCCAAACTGCTGGCGTGCATGGCCAGGAAGGGCGTGCCACATTTTTTTACATAATTTTTAAATAATTTTAGTGTGTTTCTTAGCGCCAGCACAGAGCTCACGACGTCTTTACAACAGACTTGTCCCTCTGGGATCTTTTATGTATGTCGCCACATTAATCTACATCCTTCGTGAAAAACAGCACGGTTCCCGGGCTGCGTCCAGGTTGCTGTCGACACAGCCGCTCTCTGTGGTGACGATTCTGGTCGCCGGCACCTGATCGGATGGATGCGCTCGCGATCATCCCTCAGAATTCCAACCCGCGGTCCGTACGGTATGGCATGACAACAGCTTGCTCGTAAAAAAAAAATTATAAATTAAATTAAATTTAAAATGTAAATACTCAAAATGCAGAAAGGTAAATGTTAAGAGAAAATCTAAAAACAAACCATATTTCCTAGTGTAATTAAGCCTAAAGAAAATAAAAATAACATGTTGTGTCATAATTGGGTGTTGTACAGTCCACAAATACTATTACAAGGCTGATCAGGATTAGCTGTAGTGTATACCTAGTTATCTATTTCTGAGTGCCAGGCAGACAGCAGTGGGCAACTAAATTTCAAAAGCTGGCAAATCCAGTTGTCTCCTAAATACAGAAAGTACTTAAATCCAGAGCTAACACAAGAAAAAGGAGGATAAAGATGTGCTCGCATATCACCAGAAAGCTGGTGCACTCTTCAGTATCACTGGCTAGGTTAAACAAATATGCTAAGCAGAGATCAAAACAATCCCTTTGATCTGTAGCCTAGTTTCCAGAGGAATGGGTTGGCTCTTGTTGTAAATAAGTTGTATAAATCTGCACCGTTTGCCTCCAGGTAATATCAGGAGGGCCAGGGATTTGCAGGCAAATATCTTGTGGTTAGTAAATAGATCAGATAAAAAGAAAAAAAAGTACACAGATATTCTATGTGTACTGGGATGTTTCCCATCAGTGTTTTAAGCAGAACTGACTTGTAACGTCAAAAGTTTGGGGGGAAAAGAAACAGCAAAGAGACATGTGTAAGCGGGTCCGGTCGCCATGGCCATGACACGAAATGGCGTTTTTCTGGAAACGCGAGCCTGACACCACTGCGAAAATGTGCCTGAAAATAAAGGAAGTGGAGACAGCAGGACTATCACACATTTAACTGCCTTTCCTACATATCCATCACACGCATGCATAAAAAAAAAATCACGCCGTAAGAAGGTGCACACCGGTGTTTGTGACGCATATATACGCGCATCACGCTCATAAGCAAGGACAGATATGCATCTACGCAAACACACGGGCACACGCAAAGAAAACTGCTCCTTTTCACGTTTAATCCTTTCTATAGCTGTTTAATGTAAAAACATCCTACCTCCAGTGTCCCCCCCAAGTCACACACAGTGAAAAACATTGTCCAGCTCCACACAAAAGTGGCTGGAAGAACCAGAATATAGGAACTGAGCGACTTGCTGACTAACTTTGCCCTCTGTTTTGATCAACGACACAAAGGGAAACACTGTCTATTCAAAACACACGGCATAACTCTTTTCACAAGCGGGGGGAGGGGGGGCGGCGGTGCCAGAAAACAAACGGGGCCATGTCCGGGCCCGCTCTCGCTCTCCCGTGAGCTGGGACCGGAACCGTCGGGTCCCGGGACGACCTGACACGGCGTGTGCGGGTGCTTACAACAGGGCGCTTTTTGTGAGCTGCACCATCTCCCAGAAAACACTTGGGTCCAGCTCAGACTGGGTGCTTTTCAGCTGGGCATCTGGTGGTGTCGGCCCTCCCCCCCTCTCTGAGGGACCAGAGCCAGTAGCTCAGCTTGTCTGCAGGCCTGTCGCTGTACTCAGGTATTTCACTGACCCACAGAACACCAAGGGAGTAAAGCTTCATTTTAAAAGCATAACCAGACCTCGTTTACAGAGACACCATGTCAAACAGCCCGGACCCGAACAGGCCTAGCGCTGTACTGTCAGTAATATTAAAGCACAAACTCCCTTCCTCCACTTTATACCCTCGAATCTACTGTCTCGGTTGCCAGGTCGATACTGAAATGCTCCAGTCAAACATCCAAATTCAAAAACGGTCACATAAACAGCAAAACAGGCGTGTCAGAAAAGTAGCTAGTCATACGCACAAAAATCATATACAATGGCCCTGTTCCCGTACTGGGAATTTTGCATCCCTTGAGTCCCACACGCTATTCCTCCAAGCACTGTCCCCCCACTCACACGATTGTGTTACCTGACCACCCATAATTAGCTTAAGATGCAGGGCCACTGGTTGCAGGTTCAAGTCCGGGGGAGATGGGAGTGCTAATCAGCAGCCATTCAAATGGCTAATAGAAAATGGAATAGCAAATAGCGTTTGGCCAGTAAACGGTAGTAAAGTAACGAGCTGTTAGCGCCAAGCGGCTACATAATCACAATAACAGAATGGAAAAACACACCATGGCTATAGCACAGGGCCCGTTATCGCGGCACGTGCTGCCTCAGGTCAGCCGCGAGCAAATTAAAACATCGGAAAGAGCAGCGAAATCGGGAAGTCTCCCCAGGTACATCTGTGTACCGTACACGCTCTCTTTTCATCTCTAAAGAGTGTTTTTCCCTTAGGAACAATGTATCTGTCTACAAAGGTGAAAAGAAAAGAAAAAAAAGAAAATGCCAGCAGACATCACTGGGCCGAGGTGGGCCTCGCGATCACGCTGTAATTCCGGTTAATTAATCTGGGCCCATAAGGTGACAGAGCTTTCCAGGGCATATCGACTGCGGGTCAGCAGATTCGTGGGCTGTCGCTCCAGGCAGGGCGATTTCAGCCGAGAAACATCCTGAATAAAGTGCACGTTTTACTAGAAAATTCTTTCGAAAATCCAACAGTGAAACTTCTGTTTTTTTTTTTTTTTTTGGTGTATTATCTGATGGATATTTGAACAACTTCCCCGTAGCGTCCGCTGCCCTAATTACGTTACCTTTCAAATCGGAGCCACGTTTCAGTTTTATTTCCTGTTCTCTTGTTAACGAATAAAACTGAACAGAAGTCACTCTTAAGACCATCCGCCACTGCTAATTTCCTGCTATGTCCTGGGGTGGGGGTGGGG
>JAODKC010000082.1:4414922-4448333 GCA_026777985.1 Mormyrops attenuatus | reverse complement strand
AAAGGGTTAAGATCATAAAAAATCCTCGACGGAGCAGAGGCTCTCGGCGTGTCCCCCCTCACCCCATGGCACAATGAGACCGTAGCTCGCTGGCAGCAGATCCTGGATCTGTGCTCCCAGATCCAGCAGTGTATGTTATCAGCAGGTGTACAAGCGCCCGAACAAAGAGGTAACGGAGCAGCGGGTGGCGCTTGGGGGCTCATCTCGACAGCTATACAGCTCGCCGAGGCCGCGCGTGGGGGTGGAGGGGTGTGTATACGAGCGGGCGGGCGGCGAACGCGGAGCCTTCGGTCCCCCGCAGGGCACCCTGACCGCTGCTTGCCCGTCCATCATGTACCTCATCACCCACAGCATGCCAGATTCAGCAACGGGAGGAAGGGAGCAGTACCGCACATTATACAGCATTATGGGAAATATCTGGCATCCGGTGACCCGTGCACAGGTGTCCTTTTTTAAATTAATTTTTTGGTAATTAATTTTCAGTAAATATCACATTTTAAATGAAGACTGCCACATCCGATACACACTGATCAGCCGGTATTCTAACCACCACATATTACCAATTACGTACAAATACTGACTCGAATCTATTTCTTCTATAACAGGTCTTTCCACTAGATGAAGAAATCTCTTGTTTTTTAACCTATTTTATGTGTGTCCCTCAGGATTTTGAAATACCTGAATCCCCCCCCACACACACCCCCCAGGTGCTGAATCTCCTTTAACATGCTGTAAACACAGTGAAGTTGTACTCAGCAGCAGGTCAGGAAACACCAACATGATAAGCTGTCAACGCTTTTTTTTTTGGAACATTTCTGTTCACCACACCACCTAATTCTATGAGTAGAGCAGGAATTAAACTTGGAAGTGATGTCGAACTTCTCCACTGTCAGAGGCTGCTGGCTGGTCCTCAGATGGGAACAGGGAGGCGATTTAACCAATGGGGCCGAGGAGGTTCAGGAAATCCCCCACGTTGCTACAATAGAGAAGTTCTCAGAACCAGGATGACTCACAAAGCAAGGAACGTCGGTAAGGCAACAGATCGCTACGGCAGTAATGACTCTCCCCAGACTCCTTTTGCCCAGGTTTGAAACCTCTACATGGTTAGCCCTGTCTAAAAAATTTTATAGTTTCATTAAAATAAGTAATTTAAATACTTTAAAACTTAAATAATAATCATTTTGTGCCATAAACTCTGCCTCAATGATTTACCAATTCTAAAAAATATTATATGGGCATCAGAAATGAAAAATGCCATTTACAACACACACCAAATCGATATCAGCAATACATCTCCATTCTGACAATTACTCATTTCGTCGGCTGATAATTAAATCTATATCGATGTTCAGTGTCCAGGTTCATGCTGAACTGTCCCTTCTAAACACTATTAATAATGACAGGCCCTTTATTTAAGGCCCGATTCCCAGGACTTCCAGCGGGAGCGTTTTGGGTTGAGGTCCACGTGAGCCGCAGCTTCCGCTGTGTTGCCTGAACCTCACCCAGCACGACAGAAGGGCATCTGGGGAAGCGTCCGCCCCCCCACCCCCCCCCCACTCCCCCCCCACTCCACCCCACCCCCGGTCCTCCCCAGGGTCTTAGCGCCGGCGGATTTCGCCGCTAAATGTTTTGCTGTGAAGTAATGATGCAGAAAATAGTTAAACTGAAAAATGACAGATCTTCATCTGTCGAAGGGGCGGCCTGCCAGAGCCGCAGAATGGAAACGCTCGTCCGGCGGAGGCCAAATTAAAGGGAATAAATTACTGGGGTCTGCGGTACTGAGGCTCAACGCCGGCACCACATACGTTTCGGGAAAGAACTCTTACAGCCATGTCAGGGATGTTCGGGATGTTTCAGAAGCAGAGATGAGCCAAGAGCAGAGACCGCAGAAACCAAACACTAAAAGCTTGCCAGACTGTAAGACTAGTGAACTAAACTACTGCAGAAAATCTGTTTTGATGTATTCACTTGAGAAGGGTTAGCCGGAATACACAGGTAGTTCCCAATCCTCCACCCCTAACGACGATAAAGCAAACAGCTTCTCATTGTATCCACGCTTGTAACGATACACACACAGGACTGCATCGCACCCAGGACCGTCTGAAAACGAACGGGGCCGAGACTACACACAGCGGCAGAAGTAACACGTCTTGGAGAAAAATGGTTAACGTGAAGTCACCGAGTGCAGACGAGATGTTAAATCCATGCAAAAGAAGAAAAAAAAAGGGAAAAAAACACAGCACGATTATTAATCGAAAACATCTCACCCCATAGCATTGGCATGAGAATTTGGGCTGGAGCCCAGACATACGCCCACCCAGAATCAGCACCCAAACTGCAGTGGCAGTGGACGTCAGGTAAGTTTTCCACTACTCTTACTGTTCCAAGTCATCTGGTTTACAAATCGGATAACACAAGCGGATCACACAGTTATTAAGAAGTGGGTGTGAATTTTCAAGGGGGGAAAAAAAACACTTTATTATTCATTTGCCTTAACTTATAGGCCCAGATAGCGGTGAGGTGTATAAGAGACCTCATTACTAAAATGGTTTTGAGGGTTTGGACACCAGGCAGGTGGTCCGGTTAATATATTTGGGACACATACCTGACCCAAGATACTTCATTTTATTGATTTAGCCGATTTGTTCATTCATGGTGATGTAAATTTTTTGAGAAAGCAGGATCAAGCCAATCCCAGCAGCGATTGGGGGTTTTACTCAGCGGTGACACCATTTAAGGGCCTTGAACCAACAACCTTCTGATCAGAGGCACAGCATCCCAACTTGCTGAGCTACACGGCACCACTTCGGCATAAGCACGGCAGCGCTTAAAGGCAGGAACATAAAATGTCACCTAGGGTAAAAGAATCTGCAATATGATGCACAAATGAAGGAGCTGAAGTCACAGCAGCTGGGGGGTGCGTCCAGACTCCACGCTGCCCCAGAGGGTGAGCAGCTCTCTTTTGTAAATGCAGGCCAGTGTCACCAAAACACAACTGTTGTTACTTAGCTGGTTATGTACATTTTTCACAGCAATCAGCTAAATCCTACATTCAGCATTGTGTACATGGAAAAAAAAGGAACAAAAAAAAAACTTGATACCCTTTGTCTAAGTGCCACAAAGAACAAAAGAAAGAGTGGGAAAAAAAATAACGGTAAGTTACCGAACAGCAACACACAAATACAGGTAGCCCAACCTGTTTCTGCACCCTCTGATGAGACGATTTATTCCCAGACCTCTCTTCAAGGGCACCTTTTCACCCCGTCGACTCCCACGCTGTCTTGCTATCAGATCTCTCTTCCTTGCCTTCTCCCGCACGGGTGGGTTGGTCGACAAATGAGGGGGGGGGCACTGCCGTGAACGCGGACCGAAGGCGACCCCGGCACCGGCGCCACAAGCTGCTACGAGATGCGGTCTTGCCGTGGGAGACGCGCGGAAACAACAGCTGGCACACGCCGACTGTTAAGGGGACGCCATCCAGGGGTCGCGACGGAATTATGAGTTAAAGAGGCGCCATCTGCGTGAGGGCAACGCTACGCGAGTGAAGGAACGTTTATTATTTATCCACTGTCGAGAACATGCTTCCCATTTCTCTAAGTAGTACCGATCGCGTGAGGTTTGCGCTTTCAGGGGCTATTAGTCTACTTTAATGCTGAGCACCATGACCGCGTGCCTTCTGCGTCTTCCAGTAGGGAGGGACCTGCTGATTTTGAGCGTTAACCTGGTCGAATGAGGTGTGACTCAAGTCAAAGATCATATTAAAGAAATTTGGGGCATATTTGGGAGAGAGGTAGCGGTTTGTGGAGGCTGGACGTGACGCTGCGGTGGAGGAGACCAGCCTTAAAAATCGGTGTAGGCCCACAGTACGTGTGCACAGTCAGCATAAAAACAGGGCGTACTATTCACACTACGCTATAATACACTATACAAGTCTTAGTATAATATACAAGTCTTAGTATGGCGTGTTTGGGATCGCTGGGTAGAGGGGCAATCACCGTGGTGACTTCTGACAGACATTGTGAACAAAATGCGACTTTCACCATGGTCATGGCATTTGAAAAATGTAGCGTAGGTGGCCAACGAAACATTTTAGCATGGATACAGACAGCTCTTGCTAAGAATACCTTTGTCCATGTAGAGACAAGTTGACGATCCCTGATTGTGGCTCTCATCATGCCATGATGTGAGTCACACCACTAACACATGGACATATTACTGCATTTCTGAAAGGGCCAGGTGACAGTTTACACACTTAGCACATACCGAACATACCAACTGCTGTCACAACGTATTACTTCAAAAAAAAATTCAGAGTGTCTCCCCACAAAACTTGTGACAGCCACAGACTGGTCATTTTCTATGACGGCTGGAGGTGTTGATATTTTTTTTATTTAAACATCACCTCTTTGGACTGGCTTTTATGGAAAAAAAAGCACTTTCTCAGAAATAAATCCAGTAAATGTCAAGTATTTTTTTTTTTTGCAAAGCAATCGGTGAAATGGCTCAGACACACCAGGAGAGGGCACTAGTTGACCTCTGAAAAAAGTTCGTCGGAAGTTGCATTAGGTCACACACCTGAAGACTTACAGTAACAGAAATACATTTCCCTGCACAGCAGAATGAAAAGATAAAAGATGCTTCACAACATTAGAGCACCACAGGCAGTCACTACATGTACCATGCTGAGGAGGCGGAAGTTAAATTTATGAAATGATGTCATCGCTCTACAAGGAGGCTATCCTAGTTTCAGATCCAGTATCGCCAAAAGTCATGTGACCACTGTAGTCATCATTAGCATTTGCTAATAATTAGTGCCAAAAACATTACAGCCAATATTATAACATCTATCCAAACAAAAATATTGAAATTTGTTGAAGCTACAGCGTATTGTCAGTTCGATTTCATTGTATCAACTAGTTTTTAAGCTTTACTGTAAACTCATCCATCCAGCACAATAATCAAAGATATTCTAATCAAGACAGAGAGCAGCGCACCCTCCACATCCACTACTTCATCTGCACCTCACAGTCCCATAAGACTGGGGTCTGCTTTCCCATGCTGACCCCTCAACAAACGTCCTGACTCAGATACTCAAGCTCTGTTGCATCACCTTCCAAGACTCAACATCCATTTCTTCATCTTTCCGCCTGACGCCGACACATCTCCCTTGCTTTATTCCTTTCCGCTGTTCCATTAAATCCACCTCCACTCCTATGCCCGAATAAAAGCTCTCTTTCTATCGCCCCAGGGGTGCGGTGCGTAGCTCAGTGGGTTAGGCTGCTATGCATGTGATCAAAAGGTCATTGGTTAGAACCTCAGCAAGACGGCCACATCTTTGCTGGGCCCAGAAGCCAGGCCCATAACCCCCCAGGGGCACCACTTACACCTGAATGTGTCTATGTCTCAATGGAGAGTAAGACAGCATATGAGGAGAAACATTCCAAGCACGGATTCCCAAATGACCCACAAAATATCAGTGTCATAGGCTCCTCATTTTGCTGACCTGTGAGGGGGTCCCCTGGGCACGTGTCACTGACCGGGGTGGGGTGAGGTTACAGATACCCTAAATGGCACATTTATCACAATAGACCAGTTAAAAAAATTTAAGTTTTCATAAATACATTCTGGAAATCGTCTTGCAACCCCCCACCAGTGTCTCACGGCCCCCAGGGAACCCCTGTCTGAAGGTACCTGTACTTGTGCAAATGGCAAATAAAGCATATCATTTATACATTTCATCTGTAATGTATGTGATATGGCTCTATTCGCTCTCAAACCTGCAGCAAGCCTTATAGGGATGTTCCCATGAATCAGTTCAGCTTGGGTGTACCCTGTCCTGTGCCCTACACTTCCCCAGATAGCATCTGGGCTCAGCGCGACTGGGTAAGTCGATACATTTTTTTGTTTAATTAATTGGTTAACTAACTAACTAGCTAACCAAACATTACAGAAAGATGTCCTTTGTACTTATTCAAAGCAAGATTTCCATCTGAAACTCAACAGCACAAGGTTCTACATTTCAAACCCTATAAAACAGTCCGCAGTAAAACAAACATCAAAATCACGAATTACGCCCCCAGGCAGCGTGACTGATTTTAGTGATGGGAAGTTATGTTCAATTTACAGAACCGATTCTACCGAACTGTTCGTTTAAATGAAGTCTTGTGAATATATATTGATCGCTTCGGGATTAATTACAATGAAAAACAATCACGTAAGCAGGCTTTAGTGTTTTAAATACAGACGAACGGTCAGCTTCCAAAACCTGATAAAATCTCGGGTACCTGCAACATACAGTATACAATAAATGCTGGGATCCGCACATTTATTAACCGGATTTCTTAACTCTGGAGTAGACTTTCGGCACAAGCAGGACCGGTCACTTTGTGGAGTTTTGGCCGAGAGACCGATTGAAACTAACTCGCCAAAATGATGAACTATTCAGGGAGTGACAGGAAACCGAACGCAACATGGCTACGGAGAGTGTATGAAATGCAAATATAAGTGGAATTAAAAAGGCTGTTTTATATATTGATGTGTGAAAAGAGATTTTTAGATTTGAAAACCGGTTCGACCTATTCACTGAGAAGAACCGGTTCCAAAGAACGATTCGTTCACGAATATGACGTCACTGGTCGATTTAAACTCGTTAAAACAAATGCAAGATGGCCATATCATTATGTGATACTGCCTCTCAATTGCAAACACGGGATCCATATTTATATATCTTTTAATCTAATTTGTTTTTGGAGGTATAAAAAGAGGAACAAACCTACAGTAAGGGAGCAAAGATCTAAAAGCGACTTGGTCAAAAATGCCGCAGGTGTAAAGGCGGCCTGAAGTGTTATAGGCGCTTATGACAGCAGTAACACAGAGAACTTCTGTTTTCGGGAAGATCGCAGAAAACGGATGATTGTCCCTTGAGCTGAAGTCATTACAGTCAACAAAAGTAAACTCTGTAGTTGTAATTAAAATAAGATAGCATTTGCAACAAAAGTAAATCGGTAAAACTGGGAATAACATTTAAAACCGCAACACTGAAAAATGTTCAAAGTGAAATCCAATCTCTGCGGAAACTAAATATTTCTAAAAAAAAATGTAAACTGAAACTCTTTTAATTTATTAATATTTCTGTGTGAATCATAACATGAATGTGACAAACAACAGCTGCTGAACGCTACAACTCCAGTGTCTCAACGTAATGTTTTAACTTCATATCAAGACAAAGATATTCTTGACAGAGATATTCCAAGACAAAGATATTCTCTTACTAGTTTTTACTACAATTAACAAGTTATTAAATATGAATGGTTAAAAAGTTTTAGTTTGGTGGAAGTATGCGACCGCGGCTCAGCACTTAAAGTTGTGCTTCTTGTTCTGCTTTTTTTTTTGGTAGTGAATGAAGTAAAGAAAATATAAAGCGAAATTAAATAAATAAATATTAGGATAATACACGAGTTAAAGTTGTGCTACTTACTTTCAGAGTAAAGGAGTTGCGTTTGCTTGGCCTGTTTGGGAAAAGCGACAGCATCCCAAAAGTCATACAGCGTTCATCGTCGGCGGAGAGCCGGTACTCAGGTGGTGCCAGGAAGCGGGCGGTGGAGCAGCGCTGAGCCGCCAGCCAGCGGCGCTCTACCGCCTGCGGGAGGAGCGGCTCCCACTGCGCCGACTTGGGCGTCTTTGCATGCTTTTGTCATGCAAACCGCCTCGAATAATTCAGCCCGCAATACGATATAAAAAAAAAAAAAAAAAAAAAAATCATTAAGTGCATTTTGTTCATGAAGAGCTGCGTAAAAAAAGTTCTCTTTTTGGTGGGGAAAATTTGATTCATGTCATAACGTGTGACTAAATTAGTAATGGAATTACTATGTTTTAAATCTATTTATTATAAACAGATGCATGTTCACAACATGGAGCAATTGTTAATAAACAAAAGTATAATCCCTTTCTCCTGAAGTTTAAACAATTACATTTTCACTTGCTACTATAGAAAATTGCTATTTATTTCATCATCATAAATCCATTAATTTCTCTTGTGAAGGCCAGAACTTTCCTTAAGAGGGTAAGAAAGTTCAGGTTTCTTCACAAGTGCTCCTGAAGGGATTTGCATGGCTTGGATTTGCATGGCTTCTGCAAAAGATTATTTGCATGGGGGCTTTTTGCCGCTGTCAAAGCTGAACATGCAGGTATGAATTTTGGTTTTGGTTAGTAACTAGTTCCTGGGTTTTGTTTAGGTGAATTCATTATTCTGTGTTTCCTGGGATGGGCTACAACAGGCCCAGGTTAAAGCTGGCCCATGGGCCATTCGTCTGGCCTGTGTGATCGTTATAATGGATAAAAAAGGGGTCATTTTTACGTTCAAGCCCAACGAATGATAACAAATACAGCTGCTACTTCCGAAAAAGAACAATTATTCTATTGTACTTTTCGTGAGAGATGAGAAAAGAATAATTTTGCCTTCCACGTATAAAAATTGGCCTGGCTTGGACTACAGGACGGACAGATTAATATTACACCCTTTGAAATACAAACCACCACATAATGTGTTGATTTTTTTAAGCCATACATTAAAAGACAACGACTGACTGAAGTTTTCTGCGTGTGTACTGAAGAGGCGAAGCAGCTGTGGATTGTAGCCATGGTAACATCCAAACCACATCCCCTGAAATTGAGGAGACCTACAAGCCCAGTCCACCAGGCCGCTAGGATCGACGCTACATCAACGTTTCTACTAGCCGCCCCCCCCGACAATATCCATCCAGGTTTAGAGCAGACTCTGGAAAACACTTCGCAGTGCCTCCAAGGGCCGCCATACACACGCACAACACCCAGCCTGTCGTCTCTGCAGCATCAGGCAAGCCCCCGTCCCCAACGTGCTACTGGCTGAGTGTCAGCACCATCACCGGTGTGCCAGTGGGCCCATAACGAGCGTGTCTGGGTGGGCGACGGTAGCCTGCCATCATGTTAACGTCGATACACCCGGGCTTTCATAGGGTGCATTTGTACCCAAACGGGGGGGTACATTTCAGTGGCGTTTAACAGCTTCCTACAGTTTGTGCGGCATATTTAAACAGACTAAATTACAGGGTTCGTTTGCAGATATTGTGGTCAGACTAAAGAGGCACAGACACATGGCAGTAATGTGCCTGGTCCCGTGATGGGAGTATCTCCCAGTAGCTCAGTGGGGGGCTGTAAACATTAGCACAGAGAGCCAGTCTGGTACACATGCTTAGTCTTCCCCGGCAACCTCCATAGTGGGTGTTGTGTCACACATTTTGTCACTAAAGCCTGTCCCGTGAAAATGAAAAAAAAAAAAAAATTGAAGGAAAAAAAAAAAAAAAAAGCCGGGATTGGACAGACCACTCTGTAAATCCCTTTAAAAAAAACTCTGCCCAAATGTGACAGCAGACGTATGCTCGGCGGCGGGAATGAAGCAAAACATTGTAAGAGACACCCCTAGCCCCACATGTCGCTGGAGGCGCGGCTGCCACGCTCCCTGCTGCGAGCTGGGAAAGTGATCCGGGTGCGTCGCCGCTGACGAAAAGGGCAATGGCGCCCTTGGAGCCCGGCTGAAGCCTCCCCGACTGCCGGCCCGCCCCCCCGTGGGGACTGCCAGCACGCTAGCGCCCTCACCGCAGCCTGGCTTCAAAATAAAGCAGGCCGCGTTCTCAGGTGGAGGCTGATGTCAAAGCATGTTTAGGCCTTGAAGAAAGTGTGCATTCGTTTTGAACTCTGCAGGACTGGATGTAATGCCATCATCAGAATGTTGGTAAACTGAATGGAGCTCATCTTTGCACACAAAAGAAGGGAGAGATATGGTGGTGCAGTGATCAGCACTATCGCCTCACATGTCTGGGACCCGGGTTCGAGTGTCTGCCAGAGTGTGGACAAGTCTGCGTGTTCTCCATGTGTTGTCATGGAGTTTCCTCTGGGTACTCCACTTTCCCCCACAGTCCAAAAACATGCTGAGGTTAAGTGGAGTTACCAATGGTGTGTGTGTGTGTGTGTGTGTGTGCGTGTGCGTGTGTGTGTGCGCGCGCGCGCGCGCGTTCCCTATGATGGATTAGTGCCCCATCCTGGCTTGTTCCCTACCTTACAACCCATAGGCTCCAGACCCTCCACAACCCTGAATAGGACAAGCAGTTTCAGAATATGGATGGAACACACAAAGATTGCATTTCGATTGACCAGATCTTACCCCCTTGCTCCAAGTTGTGATTGTGTATTCCTGGCCAAATGGTAAATTTTGACCAGTTCATCACCAATGAATGGAAAACAGAATCACTAGCTAATTCAAAAGATTGAATTTTTATTTATTTCGATTAGCCTGCCCTGACTTTTGACATATTAGATATGTGTGTTATATATATTCAGATGCAATGTTTTAATCTTTTATTTACATAGAAAAGGGTCCAATAGCTTACCTGCTTTTTTCTACATATGAACATACTTCATTGTCCATGTTTTGGCTGTTTTTTGCTAATTTTCTGATTCATGTCAATTGCCTCCATGTTGGGGGAAGTATCATAAATCAGGACCCTAGAATTGGGGGGGGGGGCAGGGACTTTCCAGCACAGGGGTCACTTAGTGACGCTCCTTCTGAACCAGATGATCCTGCTGTCTTCTCATCCATGTCTCTGTTTTTTGGGGCTGCTTGTGACGAGAACAAACCGATACCATAGAGAAACTAAACAGCTGCACAAGCGAGACAGATGTCATACACCCTCGTGATAATTCTGTGTCACTTACTCATGCAGTTATAGATGTCAGTTACGTAATATTGACTCTTCGTTTTTTGACGTTTTATCTAGAACAGTGTTTCTCAATCCAGTCCTTGGAGGACCCCCAGACATCCACATTCTTGCTCCTTCCCAGCACACCTGTACGAGGCATTGAAACTTTCTGATTTCTTGACTGTTTGGTAGAGATGCTGGGAGCTGGGAGGGAGCAAAAATGTGGAGAGACAAAAATGTCTGGGGGTCCCCAAGGACTGGGTGGAAGAACACCGATCTGGACCATTTTGCCAGTATTTCTAGTCACCTGTGTTGCTCTATGCTTGTTGCTAAAGAGGAAAGGGACCCAGGAACAAAATCCCCACAGCACAAAGAAAGGATTTACATTCCCAAGTACAAAGTTCTGCCCGCTTCTTTTGGCGTTCAACGCTGTGGCTTTACTTACACAAAATAACAACCGACATGCAAAGTCCCGGCTAGGGAACACCTGGACGGCTGGTACCGCGGAGGGGAACTTATGTAAATGTTCCTGAAGGACGTCAGGACGGCAGCCAAGCAGTTTAAGTGGACAAACTTTTACTGTGTGAACATCTGCAACCGGCAGCAAGGGTGGGGGTGATGGTCCGGTTGCCTTTGCGTCTTTTAATACGGCAATTTGCTCTGTTCCTGACCCCCCTGAGTCCATTTTGTGAGCGTGCCCAGTCACAGCAGAAGTTTATAGTGACTCTTTAATGTGGATCGAGGTCAGTTTTTGGTGTACACAGTATCGGGGGGGGGGGTCACAGCCATAGGACTCACTCGAGTGAGTCCACCGTTGCGTCACTGCCTGGGGAGACCATTTTCCCCGACATCAGAAAAACCATAACGCAGCACAGCTGGGGTCTTCCGCCTCCTCACTCTGGCCAAACTGTTGGCTCTGAGTCACTGATGAGGCCATAAAACACGTTATAAAACAGCCCTATAAAATTCCCAGGTAATCCGTTAATGCAGCAGCCCGTGGTTCATAGCTACGGTAATGTCTCACCGGCTAGTTATGTGTGAAAGGCCCTACCACACAGGAACCGTAGATAAAGACACATCAGGGATCAAACCTTTATTGTTTCAAAACTCTATATTCCTTTACAATACAGTCATTTATTGTTACTTGTATGACTTGATGGGTAATGTACAATGAAATATTTATCCAATAATGAAACACAAGAGCACAAATACGAAATATTTCCTATATACCAACGTTCAATGAACAAGGGAAGTTGTGCCGTCATGTTATGAACAGAACAAAACCCCTTTTTCTGAATTCATGGGAGCAGTGTTTGTCATTTTCTGAAAGTGCATTTTAAAGGATTGCGTGAAGACTGCCGTACCCAGCCTTTTCGAAATATACATTTTCCTTTTTTTGTTTCTTTTCTTTTTTTTTGATTAACAGAGGGCCAGTACATTGTGCTGCGGGAAACAAACAGTATGAACCTAGATAGCCAATGACCACATTTATCTGGAGAATCTGATGAGAGGAAGCAAACGGGTCATACATGCCATGAACATTCCTCCATAAACATTTAGGGTTAACTTCCAGAACATTAAAGAACATCGCAGCTGATCGCGAGAATCGCCACAAAAGACTAGCGCCAGTCATAACCAAAACTAACGCAACATTCAAATACTTATGTTTATTATACAGACAATTTGAATGGCATCAAGGCCAGTACGTATAGCACATGCCCTAACCAAAGTAAATTAAATTAAAATTTGGTCCACAATTATAAATATCCTGGGTTTTTAAAAAAAGAAAACAAAAACAAACATTTGTTCTCATTTGCTATTAAAAGAAGTGAAAACATGTGATGATTATGATTTTATTCCTGCTAATGCAGTGGCTGATTTATAAACAACAGCAAATGCATTTTAAAAACGTAAGCAAAACAAACTCCCATTTCCTGCACACAGTCAGATTATACTTTTGTGTTCCAGGGTACAGCCTTGACTCTGTAGAATTTGGTGCCCAGGGGGACCTTGAACCGGTTCTGAGCCTGAGGAGAGAACAAAACTTTAGGCATAAAGAGGCTGCTTCCTCACGCTCACCTAGAAGTAACAGAAATTATTTGAGGCTATGCACAGCTGGATGAGGACTAAACAGAAACAGGTGGATGGACAGACTACCAGGAATATCAACAGCAAGTGTAGTCTTGACCAGAAAGGAACAGGCACCCACAAGATGACCCAGGCAACGAAAGCTGAATGGGGAAATATTTTTCATTTAATTTTATAATTTCTGCAGTTCTGTTACGGTTCCAATCTTCTCGGTCAACAGTGAGTTATGTTAAATTATAGCCATACTTATGAGTCATGTTCGCTTGGGACTTGGGGAACAGAATAAAGACTTTGAAATGAACATCGAAACAAACACCCATATCATATCTCCTAAATCGTTCAATACTAAATATAGCCAAACTATACATTACACTAAAGCCGTTGGCCATTGTGTCAGATCCTGTCGGGTAATAAGCAGCCTATATTATAGGTTGAACCAGTTCACCAGTCGAGGGTAATGTTTCATTCATAGTAAGATTTCACATCAATGACAGACAATCCTATAAACAAACAAAACCAGAAAGATATACACCACGCTTTGTTCCAAATTATGCTGTAATTATCTTTATCGTCATCCTTCAAACGGAGATTTCCACAGTACACAGCTGGACTAATTAAACTATCCATAACAGTGTTCTGCTCATTATTTTACAGATATTTTCCTAATTGTGATTTTTTTCGCGTGCACAGAGGTTCAAATTCAAAAGGCTGTAAACATGTTCAGACTGTAATGAGATCAAAACGATGTTGTGGACCCAATAATGGAAGAGGGTTTTACTTTGTGGGAACTGCGATCGACACATTGCACTGCCGTGTCTATTGTGACTTGATTAAGCACGAAACAAGAAGGCTGAGCTCTGAGAGAGACGAGCTCCTCTGTAGCTAAGGGGTGGTTTATAAACCAGCCCCGACACTGAAACCTGAAATTCGGGGAAAACAAAGAATGGCTCGACAAATGGAGACCAATGACTCCTATAAACAGGCTGGACGGCACAGATCGAGGATACACTTTCAAGCGACTTATGCTAAAACTTTAAAACTGTCTGAGAGCACACTGATGCTGTATTAACATAAAACAGACAATCATCCTGCTGCTTCAATGATTTTTTTTTTTAAAGTGACGTTACCTTTTTTGCCTGACAATACTCCTTTTCCATCACTTTCCCAAGAACCCAGGGTCGTCTAGCAGCCCCTGATGCTGAACAGAGAGACAGAAACATACTTTTTATTAAAAATAAAAAAAAACGGCAGCACTTTTAACACGACTGACATGCAGCATCTGCTGAGACCTCGACACCGGGCCCCCCCCCGGGTGCGTGACCCAAGCGGGCACTCGGAGATCAACGTGACAAACCCGTCAGACCGAGAGCCACTCGACTGCGGTGCCCTCTCCACGGCGTGTGGCTGTGTTTGAAGCACCAGCATCACAGCCCCCCCCCCACGCTAATTAAAATAAACACGACTAGCTACAACGTAAAGGTTTGGGTGGGTGGGACGCAGAGGAAATACAAGCGACGAAATCTGAGCAGTGATTTATTTTAATTGCCTGTAATTTTTTAGAATTCTATTTAAAAATAAAAACTTAACACAAATACTAGTTAGAAAGAAACATAGGACAGCAGTGATGATTATTACTATTATTATTATTATCATCATCATCATCGTCGTCATCACCACCACCACCTTTACTGGTCAATGTGTTAAACAGAATAATTTCATTCCTGACCACCTAACATCCCCGAATCTGCTCTTCTCAGCCACCACAGCAGATAACGCATGTAGCATGGGAACGGCAGCTGGTCCCCGGTTTTGGAAACACCATGCTGGCCACAGCAAGAGAACGCACAGCTCCGCTACAAGGTGGTCATGAATAAAACGGGGGGGGGCAAAAACCGCCGAAAACTGCACGTTCAGCACGCTTCCCACCCGCCTTCTGACTGTAACGGGCGGCAGATTTCAACCGCTGGCGGACTTAAGCGATTTGCAGGATTCGCTCACGGGTAGCGCGGGCCGGGCTCAGCATGGATTTCCCTGTCGGGAGCGTCTCCAGAACTGCAGCGCCAGCCGGGTCCGTGGCCTGATCCGCTTTAGTGAGACACCAGTCTGTGTCAGCGCTTAGAGTATATAATTGGGAGCCAGGCAGGTCATTTTATACAGCAGCCTCTAGAAGCTAAATAATGAAGTGACATTAGAAGGTGCCGACCCCTGGCCTCCGGGACTTCCTGCCCCGGCTCCGAGTACAAGCGACCCGCCCTACCTCCGGGAAGCCCAGGACCCCGGGGCGCTCCACCCCCATGGGGGTCTCCATCCTCCCAGCGTAGACCACACGACCACGATCACTGACCCCCCATCTCTGTCAACCATGGACAAGAGACTCTTGTGTTGTTTATAATTGTATTTGCGATGCGTAATTTGTACATTTGCAGACACTGTTGTCCGGGAATAATATTCGATTACTTTCTCTGAAGGGCTCAGAGAATAATTCTGACTTTTTCCCCTCCAAACACACTTTCTCTTTTAATTTTTTTTTGTTTCACTTTGGAAATTACACATGTGATAATTTGCTTGTGAAAGTGCATTGCAGTGAGTAAACACCCAGATGATTTATTGACTTTTTGTTCAATGAACCACTTCAAATATAGGTCTAGCCAACAGAAAAGCACGAGAGATTCCTTATTTCACTTTATGGTGGTCCAAACTGGAAAATAAACAAACAAATAAATATTGTGGCTTATATAGCTTTACAAGCTACAAGAACGAAAGGTGAGCTGTAGGCAGACAGCATGTAAGCATGGCCTGTTTGCTACTGATTACACTCCCATAGAGCAACACGTGCTACCCACAAATGTCTAGCTACCTGAAAGCAGAAAGCGCCTGTTCAGGTCAACCCGCTAAGGCTATCAAAGGCCAGACGGCGTGGCGAGTTTAGTGCGTAGCCGACGACGCGGACCATCAGATGGCTAAATAGGGATGGATTGTCGCCTGCCGTCACGGCTGGCTGGACGCGGGGCAACTGCGACCGCACGCTTGGCGGCACAAGCAGAAACGGGAGGCGAGGGGCGCTGACAATGTACCTGGCTTGAGATCCAGGGCGGCGAGGGATTCGGAGTGGAGGAAGTAGAGGGTGGGGCCCACGGTGAACAGGACGTAGTTGTCATGTCTCTCATCCAGAATGATCAGCACCAAGTCTCCCACCTGAAATCTGGGCGGAGCAAAAACCGCTAAAGGGAAGGCAGCGACTAACTCACAAACAGCGCAAATCAGAAGATGGGAGACTGAGCTTGAGAACAGCAGCATCTCACACGCCATGTGAGAAAACAAAGCCTGTATGTGGGATAAAGGTTCCCGTAAATATTAATTATTCAAGCCACACTGAATTTCAAAGACAGGTAATCGTTATCGCCAACGCTTAGTCGCCGTTAAAAGCGACATTAGACAAGGGTTACTTACTCTCTTATAGCAATTTTCTCAGAGTGTCGGGAAGATACAGAGGACATACTCTGGGACATCTTAAAAAAAAAAAACAGATACCATCATTAAAATCACAAAGTCTTAAAAGTTAGCAGTTTGTTAGCTAAAATCAAACACGCGTCATAGTCCTAAAGAACTAGAAAGGACCTTCCAGTAATGAAGAAACTTTCACTAATGAAAGTTTCTATTTTTTTTAATTTGCATGACTGAACCATCAGTGAGGGCAAAATCAATACTGGCATTCACCTGACATTTATCATCCAGCAATTTTAAAACAATTTTGTGGCTTTTGCTACAGTGAGGGTGGGGAGGAAAACAGACATTTGTTCGAAGATTTCTTTTTTTTTTGCAAACATGTCACAGTGACTGATTGGGAAGCCAATCACAAACCACAAATTTTTTCCATTGTTTACACTCATGCTTCAAGTGATCAAGTTGTCATCAGTACAACAGTAACGTTCTTTCCTGCAAAGAAAGTAATAAATAAAAATTTCCCCACCATTGTTTCTGTTTAAAATTCCAAAATACAGCTGAGTGCAGCTGCCATACATCCATGAAGTTAAGTTAAGTAATATAACACCTATAAGTTACTCTTTGTGCTTGAAAACCAGTCTAACATCCTCACCAATTTATACTTCCTAAAGAACTGGGTAATGCTGCCACCAAGTGGTGACACATGGAATATATCCCATTCCATACAGGCTATAATGCGGTCAAGACCGCAGTACACATAACAGTGACACTGCTCTCTGTTCTTATAGAAGTTGCCAAATAAATCTGGAAGTTAATCTTGCGTTGGGAGACAACTAATTTGGAATCCAACAGTCATTATGTAGCTTTGCGGTCTGTGTTAACTGGCAAATTTTGTCCTTATAAATAATACGGAGGTACATGCCAAGTGAAACTTAACTATACTTCACACTGATTTGGAGTTCGGCCCACATCGCAAATGCATGACTGCCTACATCTACATCTGTTAAATTAATATTGCGAAATTAAAAGCTATCTAATGGCCATCTCCATGAATATTCATGACGGTGCTGTCTAACACCGAGGGAAACTGTTCTCTTTCTGCAAAACAAACATCGAACAAGTTAAAAGGAAATCAGGTCTTACACCCTGATGGCTAACACAGGGGTGTAAAATCATGAAGCATAATACTAATAATACCGCTTTATTCCACTGCGGAAAAAATAGGGAAAAAATAGTGAATACGTTAACACGAGGATGAACATGGTCTTTTTTTAACAGTGATGCAGTGAATTTGGACATTACCAGTCTCTGACTGAGGCGTTTGTTTTCTTCCTCTTTCATATGCAAGGTCTGGAAAAATCAAGAGAATTTGCATAAACACACTTTCCAATGAAATACCGCACAGTGAACTCTGACCGGGACACTAATCCATCAAATTCTACTGCGAGAGGCGGACTGTTCACAGAAAAGAGGACGACCCGATTCTGCGGGACCGTACGGACCTTCATTATGTACTGATTAAGAGAAAATAAATCAAATTCAACCATTTGCAAAATAAGTGCAAAACAAAACACGTTTTATAAATGACTCCAACGCCTGATCACACACTTTTCCCCACATCTGTGCTCTCAAACGTTTTCCAAACCCAAAACTCACCCTTTCCAACAAAAGAATGCGTCGTTTTTCCTCCGACAGCAGTGGGACGTTCTCACTAGAATGAGAGCAGATTGACATTGTTAACACAAGCTGCCTAACCTAGAGTCTCACAGCTGGCTTTCCCATTGCTGCTCTACTAGACAAAGAACACCAGGACTACAAAGCAATATTATACTCTACATAAGACAGGGAAGAAACATTTGACTGTCATAAACTGCACCCTCCGTTAACAAGAAGCTATGATATGTTAGCTTGTATAGCTGAATGCACTAATTACAATGGCCAAAGAGTCCATTCTGGGACTGAACAGGTGAACGTTGACAGGACAATGGAAATCCCCAGGTCAAGGACCATACCACTGGGAAACTCAGTGGGGATGGTAACTTAGAACCTGTCCTGCAAGTAAGATTGTTTGCTCTAGCAGAACATTATCCTATCGCAGTGTGCAAGGCTCAAATAATCAGCTACACAGGTGCCAAACCTACCACTAAATCTCGCATGCACAAATATCCTTCCTTAGGTCGTTCACTGGTTTACACTTTGTACTTTATCTCCTTGTACCACAGGGCAAAAGCTGTATCAAGCTCCACAACAATTCCAGAAATTTTCTGGAACACCCAAATGGTACATCCTTCAAGTCATCGTGAGGTGTAACAGCTATATCGTTTAGCAAGTTCGTCCTTCCTTTTAACTCCACCTTCTTAGCATCGTTTTTGGGAGATGGGGTGTGGATTGTCCTTACTGTACGGTCATCATGCTGGCCTCCACCGCCGAATCCACCTTCTCCTCATCACGGGTCGGCACCACGGAGGCCAGCCGGTCCGGGTCAAGCAGTGCCTCGGAAGACGCGGCAGCCCCGGGGGTGTCAGCTGGGGGCAGGTTGCCCGTGAAGTGGGCGGACGAGAGCATGGCAGAGCTGCGCAGCCGGCCGAGCTCCTCCTGTAGCTGCTTCTTCTCCTGCAGAAGGCTGGCTCGGTCCTCCTGCAGGGTCTCGATCAGGCCTGTGGCCGAAAGGCAGGCTTATTGACAAGGCGCTAAAATGCCGACCCACCAAGTGCTGCGACAGATGGCACGCAAGTATACTACGCCTTATTCCTTATCCCGCTCATGTGTCACCTGATCCCAGCTCAACCACACAAATAAAACCGCTACCTCCAAATACATTCCATAGAAGCTGCGACATAACAGCTACCGTAAAGCCGCCACAGAGTCAAAACCCAGGAAGTATGAAGTAGAGAGACCTTTATCCTTCTCTTGCTGCTGGGTGACTTTTCTCAGCTTATCCGTCAACTCATTGACCATCTGCTCCTTCTTCATCTTTTCTCTTGTCAGGACGGTGTTGAAGTTCGTCTGCAGACCGTCAAGGCGCAAGATACGACATGTTAAACTCAGTCATACAAACACATATGAATCAGATCAGTGTCCAAAGACATTCTGTAAATCATCTTGTCACAAAAAATCCCAACAAATGCAAGGCTGGTCTACACCTTGACTGAAGCGTTATAAGAACAGTTTGCAACAACATGTAATATCAAACGTTTAAAAATATATCATTTAATGCAAAAGCAAGAGAAAATGGATCCATTTTAATATAAACTTAGCTATAAATGTAAAATCTTTTATAAACTATAAACTTATTTAACTGATCCGAATTTCACAGGCACTATTTCGGTTTTCCCATTTCTGCTTTTAGATGTATGATGATTGAATTTTTTTGATTGTTGATTGCAAATTGTTTCTAACCACGCTTTGCATATCCCGTCCCCGTGCCTCGACTCTGATTTCGCTCGGCACGGTGATACATTTGGATGTCGCCCTTAATTAGATTTGAGGGTTTTCGAGCACTTCAGCGACAAAGACCATGTTAATGACTGAATGTACACACGCTTTCAGATCACTCTCCCTCAAGGGCCGTCTCCCATCAAGCCGGCTGATTAAACTCGTTTAGTGGAGTCCTAACGAGGATTTCCTATGAGGAGCTCCATCCGTTTTATCACCCTCTTGTCTTTGACCATGTTCGTCATGTGATACATTTGTTTGGATCTAATTGGCATTATTTATTTGCTTTGCACAGTTTTCCCTATAGCAATGCACACAAATGGTATACTTCATCCCAATAGATCCGCCCCCCCAAAGGATTTAATAGCTCCTTTTCAAACCTGTAACAGGAGCTAGGGCATTGTAGCATTTGAACTCACAAATCTAGCAACCAACAGGAATGTCAATGCAAACACCACAGTAGGAGCCTATGAGTATGATTGCTGCTAAGGTATTAGGGACATTCAAGATCTAAAGCAGGCAGGGAGGTAGCAGTATGTCAGCCATCATGTGCTCCCCAGGGCTGGGGTATCCAACCTCATTCTTGCTAGCAGTATATCAGTCATGTGCTCCCCAGGGCTGGGGTGTCCAACCTCATTCTTGCTAGCAGTATATCAGTCATGTGCTCCCCAGGGCTCAGTTTCTTTAGACCGAGAGACCTTCTCACCTGCTGCTCGGCGATGAGCGATGTCTTCATGTTCTGTATCTCCTCGTTCTTCTTCTTCTCCAGGAGGTCCAGCTGGGCCAGGAGGGAGGCCCTCTCCTCAAGGTCAGGATTGATGGAGCCCGAGCGCTCGCCCGGTCTGTCCTCGGTCTGTCCCGATGGTGCCACCGGGCTGCAGATCAGGAAACATTAGTGAATCCCAAAGCTGTTGAGACGTTTAGCAACAGCCCAGCATCATCAGCCAAGACCAACACATAATCAACAAGAGGGTCAAACCCATATCCCATAAAACTCATTTAAACATTTTAAACATGTACTCAGTACTCAGGACATAGCAGTACCATTACTGCAACAAGGACTGCAATCAATAAGAATCCTCCTTACAATGTATAGCAGTGCCCCTGTATCTGCGGTTTCAGTTATGCAGTTTACCACAGTCAGAAAAAAAAGTAAGATGTGTAACAAAGTTTTTTGATACATTTTTTTCACTGCTCTATCGTCTCTTGAAAATTAAAAAAAAAAAAGCATACGTCATTTCTCTTACTGCAGCCGACGCATTTATCGATGTTGTGCATAATTTATCAATTACCATGTGTGCATACACGAAAATCATGGAATAGATGGGCTCCGCGGATGATTTGGTATTATCTGTGGCTTTGGCCATCCACAGTAGGTCTTGGAATGTATCGCTTGCACATTGTATTATCACATTTATGGTTTAATATCACCAAAATCCTGTACTGGATAAGCAATGTGGAAGATTGAACAATGTGTGCTCTACAAAGACAGAGAATCAAACTCTCACTTTACGACGGATTATTGCACGTTTGATAAATTTGTTTATTAATGTCACCAAAAGCAAGTAATTTACTTCAGCACAAAACATGGCAGTTTGAAGAAGTCCAGGGAACTGAGCTTGGCTGCTTTCATCTAGAAACACATTCACTCACCCTTGGGCAGACCGTCTGTCTTGGAGTTGGTTTTCAAGCTGCTTAATCTTTTCCAACAGTCGTTCCTCAACGGCCGCCTTCTGCAGTTCAAAGTCTTTGAAGGCCTCTGCCAAAGCGGCCTTCACAGCCGCATCTTTTTGTTCCTCCAGACTCTGAAGGGCCGTCTGCTTCTCCTGAGCTATCCTCTCCGAGAGCAGCTCATTCTCCGCCTGAAGATCGCCGATAACAGTTTTCAGGTGCTGCTGCTCTTCTTGAAACAACCTCTCCTGTTCCTCCTTCACGCTCTGCAGGGCGGCACTTCTGTCCTCCAGCTTCCTCTGAAGCGTCTGCACCTGCTCCCTGAGACCCGTCTCGACTTCGACAGATTTCCGTTGCAGAGCCACAAACTCATTCCGCAGTAGCGTGCTTTCTTCCTCGTGCCTGTCCACAAGCTCGGAGATACAGTGGTCCTTCTCCAGCCTCATGAGTGACCTCAGCTCAGCCAGGCCCACTTCATACTCCTCGTTCTTAGCCTGCAGCTGCTGCTTCAGGTCGCCGATCTCCTTCTGGATGGCTTCTGTTTCAGATTTCACCCGGGAGGTCACAGCCTCCTCCTGGTGACTCTTGGCTTCTTCATACAGAAGCCGTATCTCCTCCGTCTCCGCCTCCTTGAGGGCCATCTCTACCTCCAGCTTGCAGCGCAGGTCTGACAGCTCTGAGAGGCGGTGCTCGAGATCCTTCAAGCGGCCCTCCCGCTCACGGAGGTCTGTGGCATGGAGGTCCACAAGCTCCTTTAGCTTGGCCACATTCTCCTCGGCCAGCCGCTCGCGGGCCGCCTGGCCATCACATCGGACCTCCTCAAGCTCAACGGCGTGCTGCCTCCGTAACCTCTCCTCCAGCTCATGGAGGTGAGCCCTCTCCAGGCCTTCCATCTCCTGCCGAATCTTCTGCTGGCTGCGTTCGATCTCAAAGTGCAGGTGCTCTAACTGACTAGCAAGAGAGTCCCGGGACAGCTCCACAGACTTCATCTGCTCGCGCTGATCTGCCATCTTCTGCTCCAGGCCCTGCAGCTCCATCTTTAGGGTACTCACAGCTTCCGAGGACCTTTCTCTCTCACTCTCAAGCTGGGCAATTTCTTTCTCCTTCCTCCCCACAATACCTTCCAGCTCAAGCATGGCCCTCTGTATGTCTTTGATGATGTTCTGATTCACCTCAGATTCTTCTCGTAGGTCTGACAATTCTTTGTCATGCTCTCTTCTGAGAGCCTGCATTTCCACCTGCTGCTTTTTCTTCATGTCCTCCTCATGGAACTGCAGGACGTTGTCCAAGACTTTCTGTATGTCGACGGACATCAATTTCAGGGCAAAGCTGAACTCTCTCCGCTCCTTCAGCAATAGTCCGCGGAACTGGCACAGATCCTCCTTAATGCTCCTCAGGTAGCCTTGTGATTCCTCAGTAGCTGACCTGTATTTATCGATGCATAATTTCAAGGCAGCTACCTTCGAGTTCTCCTTTTCCAATGTTGTCGTGTCCTGAATGCGCTTGCTGTCTATGGCATTGATGACAGAGGAATACAGAGACTCCACCATCATTTCGGGGCTTGTTGGGTCACTGATGGGATTCGGGGACGTCAAATTCTCCTCAATCACAAACTCATTCACGGCAGACAGGAAATCTGACTCTGGGCTCTCCGCTAATGAGTCAAGGTCCAGAGACCCTTGCTGTAATACCGGGTCCATGTTCGGGTGACCAATGGTTTCAAAGTCAAACGTGTGGGCGTCAATGCTGTCCGGAGATAACTCCTCCAAAGGAGCAGGAGCTGTAAGGGCCTGACAGAGGGGTCCCTGGAGACTGAGAGACGAAGGGGTTTTGGGGGAGGTAGAGGTGGTTCCTGTTGTGCTTTCTGATCGTGGTAGTGCCATGGATCTCTGTGCCATCTGGGTACTGGATGCCTGGTAGGAAATGCATTTTAAATCACAGAGCACCACAACACTCATAAGAACATTATAAAAAGCATCAGTGGAACTCAATGTGACAATATGGACCAATCACATCAGAAACAGGATTCAGTAACACGGAATTCGGAACATTCTGCAGCTTAAAGGCCTTGTGTTCTACAGAGACGAGCTACAGTTAGTTCATTGGTACCTTCTGTTCACTCAGTAAGTCGGTGATGGTCTGGGACATCTCATCGACACTCTGGGCAGCCTGAACCAACCGGTGGAGCTTTTGACTGTGGTGTTGGAGAGGTTCGAAGTCACACAGTGATGGGACACTGGAGGGGAGGGAAAAAAATCTGATAATAAAGATAAGATGAAATGCACAACTTATGAATGCGAACGCTAAGATTACAGATTTTTTTTAAAGATGGCTTTTCAGTTTCGTATTCAACTCAAGGTGTCCTCTGAGATAACATCCACTAACATCTGACAATTTGGATAGCAGTCCTTCTGCGCCGGTTGAGAATTAAAGGTCTTATCTTCACTCCAGAGGCAAGATATAATTCAAAACTTCATATCAGCCGAGGATCGAGTGGAAATAGCTTTATCTACATAAAATTTCCTGAGGCAGTATCTGATCACACTGTCAACAATATTTGGTGCAAAGAGTTTCCACTTCACACATCCCACAAGTAAGTGCAAATCAAAGCTTCCCGGGAGCCGATGTATCATGCGATTGCCCAAAAATCACCACAGCGCCGCACCTGAGGAAAGGCTGGACTTCGGCAGGACAGCAAGATTTCAAATACTGCAGGTCAGCAAGGGAAATATCTGGAAGCTCAAAGTCAAACTTCCGAGGCTTTCGGGTCTGTGGGACATGAACAACATCAACATTCAGAAACCCCACACACAGAGGGGACGCAAGAGGATTTAGTACGACTTTACAGATTAACGATGTAGACAAGTGTAAACTCATTAAACACTTACGCAAAATGACGTGGGAGGCCAGGAATCGAGGCCCCGAAACAACCGGTTTCTGAGAAAAGATTTCCCTGCAATTGGATCAAGAAATGTCTCAAGATAGCTGCTAAAATATGCCCAGACACACTGTGCCCAGAACATGTTGTTTCAGAGAAAAAAAAAAAAACACAAGTGTTTGTGCCAAAGCCTTGTGTAAGAGAGCGGCTGAAATCAGGAATTTCAAGATAACTCACTGAAGAGTTTTCCAAAGGTTTCCCTCTTCGCCTTCTCAGCCTCGTAAAGCTGCTTTCCATCTTTCACAAGGGCACCGGCCCACTAGAAACACAACGAGAGCGAGTCAGCTTCCCCCAGCAGCAGCCGCCGCGCTGAGCAAGCAGGCCCAGGATCCGCGGTGCTAACCTCTCTGTAGTGCCGAATGAAGATCCTGCGCCTCACGACCTCGACCACGGCCAGGCAGTACATCTGTGGCACCGTGCCCAGCGCCTCCACCACCCGCACCCTCTCCAGCAGCTCCGTCAGCAGCCGCAGCAGGGCCTGCAGCTTCTCCCCGTCCTGGTCCGCGTGAAGCATCACGTAGCAGCACCACCTAGAGGCCGCGGGGGGACACAACGCAAAAAAAGCGAGTTGAAAAGTGGACTAGGTTCCGGCAGGAGCTGATGTCACACCCTGACATCTTACGAAAGGAGGCTGAGAACCAAGTTTTTGGTTCACCTGGGCCTCTGTTTCACAGAGATCTATTCCAAACAATTGCTAACCTCCTATAACCTACACTACAATAGGGCTGGGCGATATCTAAAAAAAAAAAAACAATCCAGACACTCCTCACTTAACGACCTACCTGATCAACCAATGCCCGGACTTACAACCAGCTCTCCGACCAGTCGGTATTGTACGCTGTACGAGAACTTTGGCTGTGGAAATGGCAGCGCAGCATCTCAGTGTCAAACAATTGTGCAAAATAAAACAAATTTATCAAGCTGGAGTTTCCGTTAGACCTTTTCATTATTTAGATTAAATAAAAATGATTACTTAAACTTAGGTAATGTATATTAGGGCTGATTTCCTCTATTCTGTTTATTACACTATATACACTGTATAAACATTATTAAACAGTGATGCACATAACTGGTACAAAAGTACGCATTCACCTTTAAAAGCAATGTGTGCAGCAACAGATTGTTGCAACGGCACAAACATGCACGTATTTTATGTGCATTTGTGCTGCTATGATAAGAAAGCACCGTGCATTTTAACGTTTATACCGCACCTGAAGTACGAACAGTATATAAAGGTTAAAATGCATAATAATTTCTTGTCATATCAGCGAAAATGTACATTAAATAAGTGTGCATTTGTGCTGTTACAACAATCAACTGCCGCAGATATCACTTTAAAAGGCGAATGCGTACTTGCGTACCAGTTATGTGCATCCTTGTTTGTATAAATACAATAATAATGTTATAAATGGTGCATGGGCGACATTAAATCAATATCTAAAGACCCTAACCCACTACCAGTACAGTATTCTTGAAATATCAGTATAGGGCAGCTCCTCGCTTATCAACCGATGCGCTTAACGACCTACTCCTAGGAACGGAACTCTGCTGGCAAGTGAGGAGTATCTGTATATGATATTTTAATTAAAACAATACTAAGAACAACAATAATAATTGTCCAACCCCCCACAACCACAAAGGCACAGAAGTTGGTAAGCCCAAAATTCCCACCAGGAAGTTCTCTTGAACAGCAGACATTCAGGCTGATGACTGGAATAAAGAGGTTTGTAATGTGACAACGTTGATCTTCCCAACTTACAAGTATGGTGAACACACTATCAATACACCGGGCAATGCTTGTGAAATGTCGCACTATAACAGCCATGTTTTTTCCTTTTAAACTGTGTCAGAAACATAGGCTAAAAGCCTGAACTTAAAGCTAAATCAAATATCCTTCTGATATCTTGTGTTGTGTTCAGCCTAAGCCTACAGCCAGCTGATAAGCCTACAACTGGCGATAACATCGTCATATTGCCCAGCACTACACCACAACCTCCAACCGAACAGAAACAATCCACCATTCAGATATTACGGTGACTCCATCCTTTGTGCTACTCCTGCTTAATTAAACTCTGCCTAACACAGGATACTTGTTACTGTCCTGCATGTCCACAGCCCCTGCACAGGAAGGTCACTGTGCTCACAAAGCCTGCACTGCCCCCTGCTATTAACTGTACCTGCTGAACAATACAAAAGTTTGCTGAACATCCCAGGAATAAAATGCACAGAATGCAGGCCCACACCACTTTTTTCCCCACATTCAGAACACAAGTATGTCATATAATTTAACAGGAGACAGAGAAACTCAAACTCAACACACAACCCCAAACAAGAAAAAAAATGAAAACACCATAATTCATGCTCAGTTATTTAGTATTAATCAATCTATTTAACATTTACAAAGGAACATATCTCCACCTATTTGTCTTCCCATGGCTTTATCCTGGACGTTTTGAGACACCCTAGAGCCAAAAGGACATACAGAACCAATCAAAAGGTCTTCCACACCACAGATTTGACCACTTTTCCATTTATTTCATAAACTGCAGATTTTTTATTCATTTCATTGAGTGAACAACTATATATGACAATGAAGGTAAAAAAAAAAAAAAGACTTCTGTATAACCTGAAAAGAGGATTTAAAATGCATGTCTGACATCCTATTAATTGGTTGTGTGGAGATGGCAGTCAAATTCTAGGATGTCCTTTACCTTTAAATGCACTAGTTAACTTCCGTCCCATGAAATGGAGCAGTATTTAATGTCCCTTGTAGAAAGAATGCCTCAAATTTTCTCTGCTGTTATAACTGCTAGAGGAGGTTACTTTGATGAATCAAAGATATGACCATTTTCGTGCTGATAAAGGTACTCAAATGATGAACAACCTATAAGTGTATTTCTTAGCAAAGGATATTGAGTAAATATTTTTAGTATTTTTAGTAAATGTTAAGTGAGTAACATCATAAATCTAGAAAATCTTAGGTGTGGGCATAAAACTTTTGACTGGTGTTGTATTTGAGGGGCAGAAAAACACAACATAATTCTGTTTCCGGAAAGCTGGCTATTTCAGCCTCTTAGGAAGAGTATTTTGCCAGCAGGCATTAACTGGTTACCTTCGCTTACATTGTTTATCCATTAGCTATGAGTATCAGCCAGCCGGCAGCCGAACGTCGCTCCGTTGATCCGTTACAGCTCTACAACAAGACCCTGGTGCAGCTTCAAGCAATCTGTCCTGCTCCTCTGCATGCCGTAAGTACTTTATCCTCGCTGAACATTTTATTCCATTAAGCCATCTAGTAATTCTGGCATTAGATTTTAGATTAGCATGCACAAAGTTTTCCCCGCCTGAAAGCATAAAGGCAAAAAAAAAAGGTTCACCAGAAATCAAAGTTAACTGGAAGTCCTTACTTGAGTCGGACTTGTAGATTGTTGGCGAGCTCCTGTTTGGCAGTCGTGCATTTCTGCTTAATGTCCAGCAGCTTCCTGTGGTTGGTCAGCATGATCATCAGCTGGTTGGCGTGGCTTAGACACAGGTCAGGCAGTACCGAAGTGTCCTTCAGGTTCTCGGCCCTCTTCTGATTGGCTAGAAATCCCTGGGGGAGAGGGGTGATCAATCAACTTAACATCAGAATACTGTATACTACCAGGTCATCTTCTCTTGACAAGCACCTTTATATTTTACACAATCTTTAAGACCTGAATGAGCACTGGTAAAATACACAGTGTAGGTAGTTCATAAAATAAAAACTTAATGATAGTTCTAGTGCTCCATGAACAGAGTAGCTACATATAGACCAAGAAAGTCATGCGTGATCTAAACGTATAAAGCCTTTGTTGAAACTACATATTCTGTGAAAGACTGCCATCTGCTGGTCATTGAACAAGTTTAACCTAGATATTAAAAAAAAAATGCACGACCGCATTAAGTAGCATATTCACATCAAAATCCCACGCTTGTCTTATGTTTGAACTTTTCCTTTCAACAGGGGAACACACAGGATAAGTGTTTTCTGAGGGCGCTGATGACGACGACCTGTGTGAATATGAACATCCGGCAAATTCCGCAGCACCCGCCCACCCGCGGCATGACGGGCTGACCTGAGCGAGTTCCTTCTGCTCGTTGACCAACTTCTTGCAGCTTGCGATCATCTGGTCCAGAGCGTACAGCCTGTCCTCGAGCCCCTTGATGGCTTTCATGTTCTGATTATCCAGTTTGGCGATGGTATCCCGGCATTCCGCCAGAAAGGGCTGAATGATTCTCGGATCGAGCTGAAGGCAAAAATAGCCGAACCACGTCAATGACGCGTCTGCAAGGTCTACCTCTGTTTTACACTGAAGTGCAAGCTGGCATGCATCACCAGTCAAATGTTTGAGCACTCCTGCTTGAAACACTAATTATCTAAGCTTGAATCCGTCTACACTTGTCTATTAACAAGAGGATTGTCAGTCTTCAATTGAGGTTAGTGAACAGATGACTCAATTTGAAATAATTGGAGCAAAGCACTGCGTCTTTCTAAGACAGGGCATGAGATTTGATGTATGTGGTTCGTACGGTCAAGCATGTAGCAGGTAGTGTCACAGGCTGGGGTTTCTTTGCTAGTGATCTTTACCAAATCTAAAGCCAATCTTAGCCAGCATGTTGGTCATAGCATATTTTACATGCCATACCAAAAAGTGTGCAATCCCCCAATCGTCATCAAGGTAATGACAAAACCGGACAGAAGGATCATAGCAAAGAAACCCATAAGTAACACATGTCTCTGGGAACGGTTACTAAGGAAATTTTGTCTATCCTGAGGAATCCCAGTGAGATCATTCCCAGTTTTTCTGAACACCTTTGTGATACGACATAAAACATTCATAACATTCCACATTTACAGCAAGTATACTTAAACTTTTGACTGTTACTGATGTAAAAAAGTATGTAAAACAATCTTCTATTTAAAAATATAAATGATTAATCTACTTTTCAATTAACACTTTAATTATTCAGAGTGAGCATGCATAACTAACATCTGTCTGCTGCAAGCTTCTTAAATGCCTTGGTATCAGTTAAGCAATTGAGCTGAACTACACACAGACGCTCTCTCAAAAAGCTTTTATTTCCTTGCTTCTCCTCCACACTGCATGCTAAAACATCCATCTACTCTGAGTAAAACGGGGTCTGCGCACCCTGTTGATGGAGTCAAAGCACTTCCTGACAAGTGACTCAACGTCGTTGGGTCTGTCCTGGACATTGATCCAGTCCAGTAGGCTGACGTTGAACTGGACCGGGTCGCTCCTCTCAGGGGAGTCCGCCTCCTGCAGGGCGGCCCTCAAGCCGCTGCTGTCCGTCATCTCGCTCCCCTCCCCGGTGCTGCCCTCCACGACCCGCGGCTCCTCCTCAGGGGAGGCAGCGTGTGAGCCAGTGGGCGAGACGGCCGCGTCGCTGGGGTGGAGCACCGAGTCCACTGAACGCTCATCCTCCTCTGTCTCATCGGCGGTGGCGCCACGCGAGGACGGCGAAGCGGACTTCTCCAGGCTCTCCCGGTAGCTGTGGCGGGTTAGGCATTCCAGCAGCGGGATGCGGGCCATGACTGCCACCGCGATGCCTAGCCTGTGTGGGACGGCGAGAGCCACATGGGGGCGCTGGGTCAGCACAGCGGCGGCTCGGTTACCATCTCTACGTGCGCCGTGCCAACAGAGCTGCAGCTTAAAGAGGCTCCATCTGAACCCCGTCGGCCTGACACACCCCCTGCTGTGCTCACAATGACGTTTACATGTATCAGATGGGGCAGGGCCTAAGAAAAGCTGATTTCTGATTGGCCCTCAGATTGTCCCTTCCCTGTCAATCACTAATTCAAAACATGTTATATGTCTCATGATACGTTTTCCCCTTCTGTATGAATATGGTCCCTCTTGTGCCTCCACCTTAAAAAAAATTCTAGAATCCTGGCATAAAGAGAACCGCAAATGTCAAGGGAAGCATTTAAAATGCAAAAGATAGCAAAGGAAGTATTGACAGCACTGTGTTAGAGTGACACTCCATCTCTAGACGGTATGATACCTGCCAGCTTGTCCTCCAGCTGACCAAAGTAACCCTGCCAGATATGGCACCTAACTAGGTGAGATTAACACGCCAGTAAAAAAAAAATACACAGGGATTATTTTGTACAGGTTACCGAAACAGAATAAATTCACCTAGTGCTGAACTTGGTTTTAAATCTCCAAGGACAAGACTCATCCAAGTATTTCTAGTTGATTGGATATTTAATCGGCATTATGCAAAAGAATCACTGGGCAAAGCAACCACAACAAGATGAGAAAGCCAGTCAGCTGAAGGTGTGAAACAAGCGATCAACGGCACCACCTGCTCCCACCTCCATCCACTAGATGGCCCAACGCCTAAGAGCCAGCCCAGGAGAGGGTGGAGGTACATCACGCGCCTGAGTGATATTGGAAGGGACGAAAGAGTGAGGAGACCACTGAAAAATGCGAAGGAAAGGACACAGCACGCTCTTCATGTCCAGCTTTGGTCTTTGTGACGAGGACTTGACTGGATCCTTTACAGTCCTACATAAATTTCTTAAAATGTGATCATTTTGGCATTAACATGTTGAATATGTCAACCGGGGACATGTGCGACGAATCACCCAATGTCATATGGACGCCTTGATTATTTTTAAAAGCACTCCAAAAGCACTCCAGAGCTTTAAAAAAAATTAAACGAACGCGGACTAAATTTAAAAAATTAACATTCCTTTACCTCTCATTCCATCTTGAATAAAAAACCAGTTTTAAAAGCTATTAAGCATAACTTGTGTCAAAAACGTGCCTAATTCTTCATAATTATGTATACTTGTCAGCCGCACGGGCAATACCGTAAACAAATTTTGACATCTATCCTTTTAAAAACTGATGTTACGCCAACTGAAAAACATGAGTGCTTGGCCTAATTACAGCTTTTTAACAGGTCTGTAAAATGACATCCACATTTAAGCATCATGCATACCAAAATCTCTTTCGTCTATAAGCTGTCATTCCTTTCACATGAATATGGTTCCACTTAGACTGAACCAATGCAGAGATGTTTTTACCAGCATAACAGGCCCACAATAAACAGCAGCCAGTGTCATTTGGAAATGTGCCTGGGTTTCAAGGCCTCAGGACAGGCCTGGAGGTGAGGTCAGATCCTGTCTGAACGTCCATTTTACTGAGATCTGAAAATACAGTACAGCTTCCCCAAGCCTGCAGGATCTTCTAAGCTTTTAATGCGTTCGGCTTCCATCTGCTCAGGAACACCACATCGGGAAAGGCAGCACGACCATGGCGTAATGCTGAACAACGTCCATATTTAAGGCCTTCTCTCAAATCGCGCCATTGGATTCGCTTGGAGGCTTTCTAGCAATTACACTGAACACAGCGGGATTCTGGGAATTCCCCAAGAAACCGCCACACGGTCCTCTGTCTGAATGGGAGTACCCGGCACCCCCTCGCAGCGGGAGACTGATGCACACAAACCGCCACCGCGGAGGTGCCCCGTGACGCAATCCTGCCACTGAGGCCGAGCCCACTGAGAGCATTGAAATAAACGCACACTGAGGGCTCCCAAGAGAAATACCTTCACTTGTATATTCACGTAGTAATGTGCTTCTGCAGATTCAAACCCGGCTCCCTGCTCCATGTGTGCAGATCTTCCCTGTTCTTCTTGCCAACATGAATTTTCCCTCTGCTCCCAGGAATCCCATGGCAGGTTGGATTCTGCCTCACAAGTCCCGCTTACCAAACAGATGCTCTCATTTGAGCTGCCCGTGCATCTGAGTCTGGAGCACAGACAATAACTCATCCCTGAAACAGGATCGGGCTGCAAACAAGCCTGGCTCTTCTTCAGCACACCTCATGTTAACGCACTGAGCACCAGGCCGCAAGACCTCCTGTGGGACTAAACGATTCATCACATCACTGCCTGCTGCCATCTAACCTGAATGTATCTGTGTGCAAGTCTGCTTTCTGTACTTAGCGCCACCCTGTGGTGTACTGCAGGCAGACAGCTTCAGCCCAGCCTCTCCCGAGTGTCTGCACACAGTTAACATTCACGCCTAAACACACAGAGCCGCTGTAAGCTCATGCCTTCGAACGGACATCCGGGCTGAGATAACCGGGAGTCCTTCCGTTTGTGAGACACGACATTTCGGTGAGTCTGGCCTCCTTCCACGGCAGGGGGACGGACGAACCGGAGCGCGCAGCATCTACTGCACTGGAGCTGTACAGCAACGCCGTGCAAGAAAGAGCAGGCAACGGCCACAGGACCAGATGCAGCTTCTCTAAAAACCGGAGGCAGAACAACACGAATTTCAGATCCGGAAAGTAAAATCCAGGCCAAGATTTTGCTTCAACCAACCAGTTGAGTTTATGGAGTCACACTCACAGAGTACTAAACTGGTTGGTTGAAACAAAATCTTGGTCTGGATTTTTATTTTCTGGACCTTAAATTTCCACCTTTGGATACAAATGTCCCTCATATTAATCTGAGGAAAAAAGCTTCAGTGTTCATTCTCACATCTCCCAGCAGACTTGGGAACATCTAGGACTGAGACTGGAGCTCGCGGCTTTGGAAGACAAGATCTGTTCTGACCTGATCCGGCCTGCTGCCACCACAACCTTCGCCAGGAGAGGTGGCGATCGTCACCATTTGATGCAGTAATCCTTTTACCCTCAGCGTCTCACACTATTCGGGTTTTTTGCACTTTGAAACCCCTCCTTGTCATGCTGCATATTTATGGGCAGTATGCCTCAACTTAACTTGACTTCCCCACTATTCACATTTGTCATCTCTTTCCTGAAGAAACCTTTTTGACCCCCAAGCGCCGTCTGTCCTAACCGAATTGCAAATACTCCCAGCAGCCAAAACCTCCATTTTAATATATTCAAATAAATTCAGTCGCGTGACGAGACTGAGTAACCTCTCCGAGAGCAAATGGGAGGGAGCTATGAGCAACAGGCGAGCAAGGTAATGCCTCAATTGTACTGTCCACATCAATCCACAGTGTCCACATCAATCCACAGTGTCCACATCAATCCACAGTGTCCACATCAATCCACAGTGTCCACATCAATCCACAGT
>JAODKC010000082.1:4399426-4409467 GCA_026777985.1 Mormyrops attenuatus | reverse complement strand
GTGTGTGTGTGTGTGTGTGTGTGTGTGTGTGTGTGTGTGTGTGTGTGTGTGTGTGTGTGTGTGTGTGTGTGTTTTTCCATGAGATAGTCGCAGTTGCGCTGGCATGTTTTGATCTGAAGCAGAGCCCAGACAATAAGACTGAACGAACTGCCGTTCTTTCTTGTAAACATCTATTATATTTAAAATCATGGTTATTAATTTTGTTGTACTTGTTAAAATAAATAAATAAAATTACACTGCCGCTAGGTTTTATTGATACTTCACTAACAATTAGTTTTTTGCCATTTCAATTTTATTCGCGAATTGTCATAAGGTCTGCTTTCGAAGTAGCGATTTTTAAAAGTCATTTTCAAAATAGTACCAGCTATGTTCAATTGTGCTTTTTTGTTGCCAAAACTTTCAAGTAGTAGTAGTAAGACCTGCTTTGTTATTTATGCTGTAAATAAACCAGATTCTTCCTGCTCATACTTTCCACTCAACTGGTACTACACCTGACTGCCACCTTTGACGCTGTTGCTGATGATTCCACAAGATGGCTCCACTTGGCCATTTCAGCCTTAGCCCGGCGGGATTATATGGATTGCACAAAGCACCACCCCTAGGCTAGACCATATGTGGGTCTGGAAACCCTATTTTGCATACAGAATACTGGGTTTTCTTTGTACTTATCATGTCTTTGTGGAATAAGATTGAGAAATGTCATCTGAGGTGGTTTGGTCGTCTCACCAAGATGCGACCTGGTTTACTCCTGAGTGGGCTGTTCTCTGCAGGCCCCACTGAGTGGAGGCTTTGAGGACACACTGGAAATATTATAGCTTCTTGGTGGTTTGGCAACATTTGGGGATTCCCCAGAATAAGGCAGTCTGTAACCTTGGAAAGAGACATCTGGTTTGTCCTACTCTGTGTGCTGCTGCCGTTAATGATGGATCGAAATTTCTGAAGAATTCATATTGTGTTAAGTATTAAAAGAAGTCTCTTTCATCAAAATCGCAAATAGTGTTCACATTTATTTCAGATGTTTTTAGATGTGCAACGTATAGGCCTAAATAACTTTAATCTTCACATACTTCTGACTTTCTGTCCTAGGCAGGGTCATGGGGGGCCTGCAGCTTATCCCAGGCACCATAGGGCATATGGCTGAGGGTAACCCTGGACAGGATGCCAGTCTATCACAGGCATACATATATGCACACACTATAGACTGGTGTTTCTCAAACCAGTCCTCGGGGAGCCCCAGTCAGTCCATGTTTTTGCTCTGTCCCAATTCCCTGGGAGTTGGGAGGGAACAAACACGTGGACCGTCTGGGGGTCCCTGAGGACTGGTTTGAGAAACAGTGCTATGAGCAGCTTAGAGCCAGTTAGCCTCATGTCTTTAGACTACAGAAGAAAACTGTGAGAAAATACACATGAGATGGAAACTCCATACACAGAGAACGAAGAGAGGATTCAAGCCCACAACCCTGGCATTCTGAAGCAAACATCCTACCCACAGAGCCACCATATCATCCACAACCACATACATTTTAAATGTTAACAAAGGACACTTGAATTATCAATAGATACAAATTAATATTTACATACAACAGGATGAGGTATGAGAATTAAAGAGTGTAATCAAATATTCATTTAATGCTTTGCTGTGAGACACTGCCATCTGTAATTATACAAAAACTCTTTGAAAGATGTTTGTCTAGACATGTACATCCTGGGGTACTCTCTGGCCTAAGCTAAAACAAAGCGTTCTGATAAGCTGCTTGTGAAGCTCAGTGTATTTGATCTAGGTTGAGAGAAGATGCTGTTTGTTATCCAAGGAGTGTGTCATTGGCACGGAGCTAAGTAGTACCGCAGCACACAAGATGGGCGCCTGAGTACGGGGAAGCGCAGAGGCTAACAGAACATGCTTCGGCTCCCCCGAGGATCCCCAAGGCAGTACCCGTCAGTGGACGACTTGACCCACATTGTCCCAGTAAAATATTCATGGTTAGTATTATAATCTGCTTTGGATAAAGGCTACAAAATAAGAACAAGAAATACACCAGAGATAAAAATGCCAGTCTGCCACAAATTGTGTATGTGATAATGAATACAAAACGCGACTTTGTTGTTCCAGTGGCGGAATTATTTCTCAAAAGCTGGGCTTTATTCAAGGTCACCCACTTCTGTGACAGTACAGCATCAATGGAGCAAATCCGTCTGTATGACAACGCCCTGACGTATACATGATAATAATCTGAAAAACCATTGTTAACATGTAAACAGGACAGTGAAGTCTGTAGAAAGGCATATACTCGTTAAGATTTTTGTAATGCTATTGTTTTATAATGTTACGTAAGTTCAGTTTTAAAGTAGTATTTCCCTGCCTGGTTTTCCGCTTAATGATACAACCTAGTTATTAAAAGATACGCGCATATTTTTCCTTAATTGCTCAAATCACAATAATGTCAAAATATTTTTTCCTAGCTAATTTCTTTGCGACACAGACAGGGTTTCACACATTTCACTTACTTTCCGGATGAATCGATTAAATTAATAAACTTTTGCGCTAATCGCTAGCGGAGAAGGGTTAAAGAAAGACTTTAACGCTATTCCGGGCTACAAAAATTGGTCATGCCTTGAGTCTCCCTTCAGTTTTACGGCCAAGGGAATCCAGAAGGCTGGGGGAGGGATGGAAAAGCCACCGCGGAAGCAAGCAATCATCTGTCTACTTAAAAAAAAAAAAATCACACAAACCTATTAACATATTCAAAAGCCCTGCTGTATTTAAAATTCTGTTTGCTTGGTACTAAACTCGAAGCGCAACACTCAAACAAATGTAATTAAAGTATATTCCCTTCCATTTTCTCCTTTCAACAAAGTAAGGTATGTCGGCTAAATTCACAGTTAGTGCATTTAAGTATAGGCCTACATTGTCAAGCAAACCCAATTTTGTGCTAATATATGCTTTTGACTTCTTAATCATGTAAAATTTTTGGCGCACTGTTATACTAGGTCCAGAGGTACACAATATAGACCTAAGGTGACTAGCTAATCCATGTCACTCTGAGCTATACTTCGGGTTTTACAAACTGCTATAAAACTGACTGGCTCATGTGCTTGGCTAATTCGCTTCTTCTTGGGCGGTGTCAGGTTTGTTTCCTTAATTGAAATACTTATCCTGCTGTTCCACATTGATATTAGTGGCACATGCATGATTATAGAAGACTGACCAATCAGCACACAGCAAGAACTCAGTACTTAAGTGAAATCCGGGTCCTTTTAATTGAAATGGTATTTTACAAATCATGTCCTAGTTCAAAGCTATGGAGGACTGTATAGTAAGTCATTTGCACCTTTAATGGAAAATATGACGAGTCTTTAAACAAATGCTTAAAATGGCATTTAACACCGGCGCTGTTCACTCTACTTCTGGGTTTACCGAATGATTATGATAATAGGGTCACCAGATAATCCATGTCCTGTCCTAGCTCAAAGTGTCCTCCCTGACATGGATTATCTGGTCACCCTATTATCATAATCATTCGGCAAACCTAAAAGCTAGAGTGAACAGCTTAAATACCATTTTAACCGTTTTTCTAGAGACTCATCGTATTTGCCGTTTAAGGTGCAAGTGCTTTACTATGCCGCCCTCTAGTGTACAAAGGGAGGAACATCACTGCAGATCTTCGCGACTGAGACCGTTCAAATCGAGGTTGTCATTTTGTTATCATCCAGTAGATGTAGTCATTGTATCAATACACATTTAATCAAAATGGCCACGTTCAGTTGTTTTTTTTTTTTTGTTTGTTTTTTGAAAAGTTGAAAACTCTTTGGTGCTTTCACGTTCAGCTGTATTTTAAATAACACACTCAGCTCGCCCGCCCTTTTCCCCCAGTGTCCTCACGGTACGGTAAAATGGCACCATGAGAACATTAAGAGGGTAATAAATCGAAGCGATAAGCCGCGAGGCTGCCTGGTAGCCAGATGTCCGTCGAGAGGAGAAACCCGAAAATGAAGATGACCACCTGCGCGTCGGGAGTCTGACAGCATTCATTACTGGCAAGCTTAGCGGCGTATTCATTTGGCGCGAGTCGCAAAACTCCCTCGGCACCAACCATGCAAGGAAAAAAAAATGAATAATTCATCTGTCAACATGTGTTTGTCTTACTTGCCATTAGAAAATAAATAAATAAGAACTCAATATGGTGTCCAGGGAGAGATATGGCGATACCAATATGTAGCCCGCACACCATGAAGAAAATGAAATGTCTTTGTTCCACTGAATAATTGCTAAATTCACATCAAACCTAAGTAATAGTAACAAAAAATACATAAACATATGACAGTGATACTGGCATCCCATCCAGTGTGTCCCCAGCCTAGCATTCTGTGTTGGCTAGGATACACTCCAGTCTCTCCACAACCCCATTCTGGGTAAGCTGTTGGAAGCTGGTTGGATTGATGGATATAACAGTGACTAAATTAACATCTTACTGAAATACTATGTTAAGTATATTCTGTAAGAAAGGGCTTTATATCTTTTGTGTTTCATAACTAGGATAATATATTTATAATATTGTTTATATTCATCATGCAGTTAGTCTGCTGCGGGTTGGATAATCAGACTGTAAATCATGCTGCAGTCCTCTGAGCCCTTTAATAATTGTAAATAACTGATGCGTTTTACTCCAGGGTTTTAAATATGCCAACGGTAGCGCCGGTAATTTGGGGGGATGCGGTGCAGCCGGTTTGATGTGTACCTCCTGACTTGGCCCACGCAGTACAGGAGAGGATGAGAGATAAACTTGGTGCAGATGATAGCTGCTTCCACGGGGATTTTCCTCCCTCAGAGGCGTCTCCGTGTGACTGACAGCTGGCTTTGTCAGCTTGCCTGCCAACCTAAGACCCAGGCCTTTGATCCACGCTGCTATGCTTCAAATTTGCTTTTTTTAAACACTGTGTTTCAGACGTTCTTGCTGTTCTTCTCAGCCGCGAGTGCCTTCACAGAAAGCTGTCCCTATCGGTGGTCCAACAGCAGCCCTAACACGCACGGGATGATAGCCAGAGATCTCGGCTTTTGATGCCCGTGTGAGTAGAGGTGCAGCGACAGGACATACAGGGCAGGAAATGGCTTGGGGCCCCAAGCTGGGAAGGGGCCCCCAAGGGCGGTTGATTACGTAGTACATTGCAACGACAAATCTGCATTATTTGTGTATTCTGTTTATCGCAAAAGTGAAAATAAAGGACTTGAGTAATTCTCTTTAATTGGTATCATTAATTTAAACCTCACACAGAGATAATGGTAATAAATTTTACCATGTTGGAAGAGATTGAGTTGGAGGGCCCCCAGAGTCTTTAGAATGGCCACTGCATGTGAGGATGCAAGTCTCCGTGCTGCCCACTTACCTGAGCCGACATAACACTCACGCTGCACCAATGATCTCCTTTAGAAGATTATCTTTCGGCACCAGGCAGAAAGGCGGGAGGAGGGTCACTCTAAAGGGCATTGAACCAAAGGCAGTCCAAGTTTGTACAGATTTCCAGCCTAAGTTTTCTGGGTCAGCATCAAAATATCAATTCTGTGAAGTTTAGCCAAAGGCAGACATTTCAGGTCCAGAGAGAAAAAATCCAAACCAGGATTTAGTTTCAACTAACCAGTTGAGTACTCTGTGACTGTCACTCTTTATACTCAACTGGTTGGTTGAAACAAAATCCTGGTTTGGATTTTATTTGTATTTTTTTTACCTAGCAAGTTACATGGGGTGACCTTCTCACTGGGAAGCTACGTCGATGGCGGTAAGCTGATGGGGATTCTGAACGTCAACCACGGCGCCCATCTCCGCATTGGCCTCGGCGAATGGCCTGTCACTGCCCCGGATCTTCTGTCTGGTCATGGATCCCAGCTTCTTTTAGGGAAGTGACATCGAAGTCTGATGACTGAAGTCCTGGCGGTACAGCTTCTCTCCCCCCCCCCACCCCGTGCGCCTGTGAGTGCTCAGTTGCTGCTGTGGCGTTTGCCAGGAATACGTTTGTCATTGCCCATGTTTACACAGCGGAGATGAGGGGGATATAAGATGAGACCTGCCAACAAATATAGCACAAACTTACACCTGAAAAATTCATGTATTGCATTTTTTTTTTAAACCGTCAGCTTTCTTGTGACTCTGTAACTATGTGTTTCATATATGAGGTTCAGTGAGGGGGGGCTATTTAACTGCTGAGTAACACAAGATTTCGCCGCAGTGGGCGATACATGTTTTCATTTCAGAATTGCTACCTTTGATGAGCTTGCTGTCATGGCTTATGAAAGCGAGACAAACAGGCCAATCACGACCAGCAGGCAAAACGAAGCAGAAAACTGATTCATCTTAAAAGAGCATGCCTTCGCCAGATAATTATGGTGTGAAGTTTAGGTGCTTTAAAAAGATCTTTTGTCATTAACCTTCAACCACATGGGTGAGAAGAAACGGCTGATGAGACTGTCATAAACAGGGTGTTGGTGTTACCTGGAACATTCGAATATCCAATAGTTACTGGACCGTGATTGGACATTGATGGTGCCAATGAGGAAACGTGGGGATTGGGGAAGACCTTGAGGTCCATTAACGCATTAAAGTGTAGACTCAAAGTGAAAGGGAGAGCAGCTAGGTAATCAGTGTGAAGCCCTCCTGACGGCGAGATGTTCCCCATCCTACTCGATGTGATGTTTCCAGACCTTGGTTTTCCTTGATCTCAGCACACACTGGTACTGCCCCCTGGTGAGCATTTTAATTAGGTCTCTGTAGCACCCTGCACTACTCTCTGCCCACTGCAGGGTCCTGTAGAAAACTCCCTGGCAGCTAATTTGCTCTATTTCGAATGTTAGCTTTAGTGCTTCAGTTTCATCACCATCGTTCCTGTAAAGGGCCATGTCGGTGCCTCTTCCCTGCAGTTTTCCCTGCATTCGTTTCTTCTTAAAATGACAATGCTGCTAATTCTTATTGTACCTCATCGTTTACGGACTCAGATAACTGCAAAAATCCACAATCAATTAAGGATTGATTTATTACCGTTTTGAATCATATTCCATATCAATCATCCCACTTCCACCTGAACAGAGAGCCATAATATTCCTCCATTCTACACCTTTGACTTAATTCCCATCACAAATTATACACCACTGATGCAAATCTATTTCAAATCAAGACTTCACTCATCACTCAATTCCCCATTTGTTCACATGATCAACATTATTGTATTACATAATTTATTTGCATAGCACATGAAAGAGAGTTACACAACCACAGAAAAAAAGTAATTATCACAGCTGTGTTTCTCTTTCAAGACAGATACAATGTATCTTATCTGTATCTGGCAGCCTTGCCCTTTGGATCTCTCCTTAAAATGCAGCTGAGGACATAAAGACAATCAACAAAGAATAAATCATTTTCTTTGAGTCACATTAAATAATATGTTCAGTGCAGTCAAGTGAAAGAGTTATGGGGATTTTCTTCCTCAAGCCCTTGCACTGGTGATGAGGTAAGACTTTTGCAAGACCTGCAGAGATCTGTTGTCTAGATCCAAAGATATTATCAAAGGATATTTAACCTGCCTGAGGAGACAAGTTGTGTAAGAAAAGACTTTCTAGCAGGTTGGTTTGTATCTAGAGGAAATAGAATTCATTAGAATTTTTAGTGTCCTCCATGTTTACAGGGATGGATATTGGCTAACGCGTCTTCGGTTAACTGCTCTGCTCAGAGGACCACATTGAACTCATGTCCAGCACTGGAGGCGGGAGCCAGAATCCCACAGTCTTCCGTTGGAACATCCCATTCCATCCCTTCTCCATCACAACATTGGATTTCAGATGCATGGAGCAAGACACTGGAAAATAATTTGACCGAATGGTAAAGCAGCACAGAATACAACATTAGAATTTCAAAGAGTTCGGTGTCCCTTGGCCGGTGTAAGCTAACCTATACATACCACATTGTCTTTTTTTTAGTACAGTGTAGCATAGTTAACAGATAAGTAATTACAACAGAGAAGTAGTAGAAAACACTTGTACTGCTGAAACTTGACATTATTTGTAGTGTGGTGAATATTTGTAGTATACAGTACTGTTTGTTTTTAATGAGTTTTTTTGCCTCAGATATAGATTTTAAAATGAAAGTGTCAGTAAAGTTACAAGAAGACAGTAGTCAGGACTAGAAACAAAGAAATGTGCCGTGGGGGATGGGGGAGAAGGAACAGGGGCTAACAAGCAGCTGGCCAAGGAAAGCAAGGAGAGAAACAAAGGCTGCTAGTCACAAATCGGAGGGGAAAAACACAATGTGGGTATCAGGCAGGGAACGCAAGCAGAAGGACAGGCATGGACACCAGGGCCTGAGCTGGGTTACGGAGGGAAAAGTGTGGTTTATAGTGCACACAAACAACAAGGAAGACGTGATGTATATGTCATCTGACTCCTCCTCCACGCCCCCCCCCACCCATCCCATTATGCAGTCAGTAATTATAAGAACAGGTCATCATGGGATATTTCAGCTGCAGAGTCACCACAACCTCGTGTTGGATAAGGGGTTGTGGAAGAGATGGACAGATAGATAGATAGATAGATAGATAGACACAGACAGATGGACAGACAGACTGACAGACAGACAGATAGATAGACAGACACAAACGGATGGATGGATGGACCAGATAGATGGACGGACAGACAGACAGATAGATAGATAGATAGATATAGACACAGACGGATGGACGGACCAGATAGATGGACGGACAGACAGACAGACAGATAGACAGACAGACAGACACAGACGGATGGACAGACAGATAGATGGACAGACAGAGAGAGACAGATAGACAGATACACAGACAGACAGACAGACAGACAGAGAGAGAGACAGAGAGACAGATAGACAGATACATAGACAGACAGACAGACAGACAGAGAGACAGCATACAGCCATCTCCTATGCAGGTGGCAGCCATCAGAACCCTCACTAACTCCTGTCAAAAACATACTCCCAGAAATAATTTCATCAATGATGCCTGTGAACTGTCGGATCCAATCAGCGTCAGCGGTACACCCCTGTGAGCCAAAGCAGATCTCTCACTTCTGTCTCCTTCCTGTTATTTCCTCTCTTTCCTCATCCGCACTTCCTGTCGCTCTCTCTCTGGCCCTCCTTCTAATTTTACCTGCTGCTCAGCTCTGGTCAGCCCTCGTTATATTAGTGCAGCACGTCTGTGGGAGGGGGGCTGGAGCAGGTGTGGGGGAAGGCTCTCGCGGGGTAAAGTCCATTAATAATCCCGGGAAGTAATTCGCACCTGAGGGAGGCGAGAGTGTCAGAGGCGGTCCAGCGGGACAGCAGCGCGCGAGAGGATGACTCAGGGTCACGTGACCTTAAACGCGCACTCACATCTCTGTTCTTCTGCGGCATGGAGTTTGTGTCTCAGAAGCCATATTGTTGTCATCCGCAAAAGTACACGTGAGTGATTTCGTTCTGGGAGACCTTCAGTGACTGACCTGGATTTAACATTAACATAATAAATATGATTTAATCACAAAAATCACTTTAATAATAAAACCATTAGGAAAGATATTATAAAAAAAGTAAATGGATAAAAAATTAAAGGGATCTGCATGGAGATTTAGAGAAGTACACAGTTGTTTGTCTATCCACCCATGGGAACTACGAACAGGTCTAATAATAATAAATAATAATAATACATGTAATTCATAGAGCACTTTTAAAGATACTCAAAGACGCTTTACATAGAACTGGAGGTACAATAATGTTTAAAATACACATTAAAAACACTTACATATAATCAAAGTTTAAAACAAAACGTAGGTCTATTTTAATTAGAAACACAGATCTCCTTTGCATAAAAAAAAGTGACTCATGACTGAAGACAGTTTACTTCGATTCTGTGGCACCCCTGCTTCCTGCGGTTGGGGTGGCTCTCAACAGCTGTACTTTGGGCAGCTGGTGCAGCACACAGGCCGAGCCAGGCGGGCAAACCCCGCCGACTCGACACCCACAGGCCCCCGATTTCCCCCCCCCCCCAACCCCGCCTCCC
>JAODKC010000082.1:4352922-4380798 GCA_026777985.1 Mormyrops attenuatus | reverse complement strand
AGGCGTGTAGAGCCCCGAGGTGGGTGTGTTACTGAAAAGGGGGAGAGGCTTGTGAGGCGTGTAGAGCCCCGAGGTGGTTGTGTTACTGAAAAGGGGGAGAGGCTTGTGAGGCGTGTAGAGCCCCGAGGTGGGTGTGTTACTGAAAGGGGGAGAGGCTTGTGAGGCGTGTAGAGCCCCGAGGTGGGTGTGTTACTGAAAAGGGGGAGAGGCTTGTGAGGCGTGTAGAGCCCCGAGGTGGGTGTGTTTCTGAAGGGGGAGAGGCTTGTGAGGCGTGTAGAGCCTCAAGGTGGGTGTGTTACTGAAGGGGGAGAGGCTTGTGAGGCGTGTAGAGCCCCAAGGTGGGTGTGTTACTGGAAGGGGGAGAGGCTTGTGAGGCGTGTAGAGCCCCGAGGTGGGTGTGTTACTGAAGGGGGAGAGGCTTGTGAGGCGTGTAGAGCCCCGAGGTGTGTGTGTTACTGAAGGGGGAGAGGCTTGTGAGGCGTGTAGAGACCCGAGGTGTGAGTGTTACTGAAGGGGGAGAGGCTTGTGAGGCGTGTAGAGCCCCGAGGTGGGTGTGTTACTGGAGGGGGGAGAGGCTTGTGAGGCGTGTAGAGCCCCGAGGTGGGTGTGTCAGTGTCGGCCTCCCACTGGACAGCATTAGCGGAGCCCAGCTTGCTGAAACTCCATACTGCTGTCTCTGTCTGCAAATTTTTGGACTGTGATGTTTCATCTGCAGAAAGGCTCTTCCATTTTATTTGTTTAATTAAATGGTAGTAATAAACCTTTCTCCTTCTTCCCCCCTCTCTCTGTTTCTGTTTCCCCTTCCCTCACTCTCTCTCCCTCTTCTGTCCCTCTCTTCTGCCTCTCATATTCCTTTCTCTGCTCCCTTTCTCTCTTCTGTTGTTCCCTGTTAATCTCTCCCCTTCCCTTTCATTCCCTTTCTCTCCCTCTCCTTTTCTCTTTCCCACTCCATTACTCTCTTCCACCCTCTTTTTCTCTCCTCATTTCCTCCCCCACTCTTTTCTCTCCTTCTCTCCTTTTCTCTTTCCAACTCCATCACCCTCTTCCACTCTCTCTTGGTCTCTCGTTTATCCCTCCCTCTATCCCTGTATATCTCTCTCACTCCTTTTCTCTCTCTGCCAGTCTTTCTCTATCCCTCTCTTTTGGCAAATATATTCAGCGGTAGGAGAACGACTTACGCTCCCTACAGAAAAGACCCACGGAGTGGGGGGGGGGTATCTAAAGGGAGAAGAGAAACAAGAGAGGGCAAAAAAGAGGAGGGACAAAGTAGGCGGCAGAGCATTAACCTGAAAATCCAACGCTGAGCCCAGAGCAAGAACCCACACACACACACACACACACACACACACACACACACACACAGACACACGCACACAGCCACCTGCACACACACACAGACACACACGCACACACACATGCACACACCACACATACAGACACTCAAACACACACGCACAAATAGGCCCATGTTCCTGTTGCTTGTGCCGTGAGTTCTCTAAGCCTTTTGCCTTTTGCCAAACATACACGTAGGAGATCGATTCTTATCCTGGCCTCTGGGGAAATTAGACGTGCACGTCGCCTGGAACCGAGATATTAAACGCAAGACCTTGTGTTCTGAATTTTCAATGGAAACAACAAAGCAGGCAAAGGAGGCAGACTGTACAGAACAAGAGTCTGGTTGGAGGCCTTAAAGATCTCATGCAGGAATCTGGATTTGAAATGGTTAAAGGAAGGATGTGACTGTCAGCAGTCATCTTCTGGTGCCTCACCATGACCTTCACCTTTCCCGTACTGGTTTTTGTCTTTTGTTTTTGTACTTATATTTCTTGTCTCGTGGCTTTTGTGGTAGATTGTTCCAGAATCCTTGCACAGGTTCCTGTAGTTGACAGATGCAGAGTCGCATTTCGTTGCTCGGAAGGTCAGCCAACTGCAGAGGTGGATGCAGGCTGCATGGGTGCGAGTCTCGGGGCCATATGGCACGTCTGTTCACACGAGTCACTAATTACTTGACAAAATGATGTTTTCATCCCACAGTTCCTTTGATCTTTCTTGAGATAATGGCTTCTGTCTAGTGGGGGGGGAGGAGGAGGGGCACGATGAAACAGTGAGGGGCTGAGATAAAATGACTGTACGTGTCTCAGTAATTCATCATCTCAGGTGATGAAACCCAGCTGACCCTTATAGCGCTGCACTTGTTCTTCGGGCTTAAATAGGGTCAGCTAGGTAGGATTGGAGGATTCTGGGAGATTGGGGTGAACAATCTTTGAGGGAGTCTGTAAGGTTATGTGCTGGTGTTTTTTCTGTATTGTTTTTATTTGTTGGCATACGTATCTTTTTGTTGTCGGGTTCATTGTCCCAGTTTTATATTTCTTGATGAATAACTCATTTTTTTCATTTGTTTCAAACAATAATGTTCGTAATTTGTGGCGGCCCATTTGACGCTTGTCCAAGAAGCATCTAAATATGTTTCGTAACGACTGAGAGGGGCCCAAAACGGAAAAAAGATGGTGAATCACGGAGTTTCAGTGAATCGTGGAAAAACTGAAGACACAAGAGGCAGATCAGTGTGCAGAGAACACAGCCAGGAGTGCAGGGGCATGAACAACAAAGAGAAAGCAGTCGATTACAGGAAGGCTGGCTGAGCAGGAGGCTGTAAGATAACACACGGATGTAGAGGCAGATGAGAAGCCTCTGATCTCATTGTCAGAACATCTCAGGGAACCACGGGACACTCTATATACTGTAGTTATATCAGTGTTTCCCAGTCTGGTCCCTGGGGACCCGCAGACAGTCCATGTTTTTGCTCCTACTGGGAGCTGGGAGGGAGCAAAAATGTGGACTGTCTGGCAGGGTGCTGGGAGGGAGCAAAAACTTGGACAGTCTGCAGGTCCCCGAAGACCAGGATGGGAAACACTGCTTTGTCTCTCTCTGTGTACGTGTGTGGCTTGAGGGGACAATAAACATAGAAATGGTGCATTCTGGTGTCGTCTGCTGATGATGCCATTCATGGTAGTTCTTAGCTGGTTTGCCAAACCATCTATGTTATTGCATCTATGTTATTGAGTAACATAGATGCATATTCAAATGATTGTTCTGGGTTTCTTAAACAGACATTTACTGTATTGACCCCCGTACAGCACGGGGTTTGTTGAAATCATCTGGTAATAATGTTCATGAGAAGGACTTTTCATTCAAAGCGAATCCCTAGAGGTCAGAATGCTTAAGTTCGCTCTACAATACCATTCTACACTTCACTCCCAAAAACCTCTGTGTGCCATTCCCATGGAAACCCTGTAACATGCTTCTTCATGACCAGGCTGAACGCTGAGGACCCACAATGAGGAACAATGATGCCACAAGGACATGTGACCCATTCAGGCGGAAGCAGCCGACTGAGACACAATGTCAAACACCCCCATCTGCTCCTCTGTGTCACTGGTGCACCATGCCGTGTGACTCCTGTGTGCGCTAGCCACCTCCCTTCCTGGTGCACCGTGCCGTGTCACTCCTGTGTGCGCTAGCCACCTCCCTTCCTGGTGCACCGTGCCGTGTCACTCCTGTGTGCACTAGCCACCTCCCTTCCTGGTGCACCGTGCCGTGTCACTCCTGTGTGCGCTAGCCATCTCCCTTCCTGGTGCACCATGCCATGTCACTCCTGTGTGCGTTAGCCACCTCCCTTCCTGGTGCACCGTGCCGTGTCACTCCTGTGTGCGCTAGCCACCTCCCTTCCTGGTGCACTGTGCCATGTCACTCCTGTGTGTGCTAGCCATCTCCCTTCCTGGTGCACCCCGTGCCGTGTCACTCCTGTGTGTGCCAGCCATCTCCCTTCCTGGTGCACCGTGCTGTGTCACTCCTCTGTGTGCTAGCCACCTCCCTTCCTCCGATCATCATCCCTGACGTTGTCTCTCCCTGCCCTCTTCTCCACCATATTAATCAGCTCCATCATTGACTTCCCTTCAGAAGGGGAAAGAGTGTGATCATCATCATCAGCATCTTCGTGTGAAACGATCTTCTTGGAGTCAGCAGGTGGGATCGGCACAGGCCCGTTGATTAAGTACCATTACCAAAATACCTGCCACAAAGTGCTTCAGTTATGCATATATAAATGCACATAGCACCCCGTGTTTGCAGAGGATGTGGGGAGAGGAACAAAAACCCCTTCCCCCCCAAAGTCATCTGAATCGAAATTGCAATTAATTGGCAAGACCAGCATTGTTCTGCGCTGGTACTTTGCACCTTTACACAAATGGCTTGTTGGTGCCCTATAGACAGACAAAATAATAGGTTATGTGTGCATCAAATACGTATGTTAACACATAGGGTAAGCAAGATAGATTTATTTTTTGCATCCCACCCCCCAAGAATCAAACTTCACCTCTGCCTTAGCTTGAATAAAACCTCTGACGGTCAAAGGTCAACCGGCTGGCCAACTTCTCTGGGCTAGGATGTCCTAAATTCAGAGGTAGACAGGTGGAATCACATGAAAAGTGGAGTGAAGAGAGTGTGCTATTTATGGCTTCTTTAAAAAATGCTTTTGCGGTTTGATTTATTCCATCAAAAACTTTCAAATGCAAATCTCCACGGGAAAGAAAAGATATTATTGGCGTTATTGTTGTACTCAAAGTGACTTAGACAGCTGGTAGTTCTTCACTTAACAAATCTATAAAGCTGGATCTTTATAAAAGGAATCGAGGTTGAGGATTTGATCAAGGGTACAACAGGAAGACACCATGTCATTAGTAACGTAGTTTGAAGTTTACATCCTTAACAACTTTGCTGCCTGCTGTTAGGTACAACAGAAGGAGGTCAGTTTAAAAGATTGCCTTACTCTGAAATCTTGACATGAGTATATTAATCTTCCAACCTCTTATCCAGTGCAGGGTCACTGGATGTAGAAAAATGTGAATGTAGTTAATAATATGTAGTTGGAGCCACAGAGACTTTCCAGGTACAAGTTGCTGTGCAGTTCACCTGGCTGCCACTTCTCTGAAGAACATTTGCACAGGCAAAGTAAATTGTTTTGTGCACAATGAGAAGCTGATGGTTTTACGTTATTCTGAGGTTTACCCTTTTATTTTTTTTAGATGGATACTTGTCATTCACATGTTAACTTCAGTTAAAAGCCAGGTACTCTCCGGAGAATTGGTCTGGAAAATGGCAGAATACGCTCACATCACAGATGAGGTAATGAGAGTTTTTAAAACGTGAGACCATTTTCCACAGTATTTACAATCCGCTCGTTAAGTGATCCCTTTGTGCCTGGAGAAACCCGATTTGAATTTAAAAAGCGCCGGTTCCATCGCTCTGGCTGAGCGGAAATGGAAACGAAAAACAGACTGAGGACTGGGCGGGCTCCCAGGTCTGCGTCCGACAAAAGTCGCAGATAAAATCCTCGGCGTGTGTAATGGTTTCCTGAGCCGCTGCTTCTCCAAATTGCCTGAGAGCCAAGTGTCCTCTGCTTCCTGTGTCCTTAAGCACCTGCGTTCTGCGTCATTGACTCGCGATCTGTGAAAGATTGGAGGACAGATATCAGGCCAGTGGGGTGAAAATCCATCAAATTCGCATCGCAACCTGACATCGAGGTCAGTAGCTGCTGTCCCAGTGCAGTTACAGAACGTATCATGAACATGAGTCTCTAGCAAGACTCGCGCAATTAGACTTTGAAACTCAGGATGATATTCAGGTTCAGAAAGTAAAAATCAAGACCAAGATTTTGTTTCAACCAACCGTTGAGTATTTAGAGTCACAGTCACAGAGACTCAACTGGTTGGTTGAAACAATATTTTGGTCTGGATTTTTACTGTCTGAACCTGAACTATCTACCTCTCATTTGAAGTACCTGTCTACCCTTGTGTACCCTACCTCTGTGTAGCCACCTCTAATGGAATGGTTCTGCAACATCTAGCCGCTTGAGGTCACACTTTCAAGGGGTGTCAGGTTGTCACATTCCTAAAATATCATTAGGGACCTCAACATATTTAGCTAAATATGGAAATGTTAAAGATGATGGAAGTGGGCCAAAATGGACTGCTTGATGTATAGTTTATAGTTTCTAATCATACAGAGATTAAGTAAACTTTTGTTCAAAATGACATACAATTAGGAAACTTGGGGTAAGAAGGTAGGATCCATCACTTCCTGAGTTATTGGGATTAAGGACTTTGCTTAAGGGCTCAATGGTGACATGATTACTGCCAGCCACATAATTTGAACCCACAACCTTCTGAGCACTGGTACAGATCTCTAACCAGCTGTGGTACATAGCTGGCATTGAATATATAAATGTATCTGCCATAACCTATATCTGGCGGGCAGTGGCAGAACAAGTGTACACTGACCCCTGGAGCAAAAATGGACCATGCGCCCCCCCCCAAATTCACACCTAGGCCCCGCCTACGCCAGCTGCAGTAGTTGCAGATGATGAAATCTAAATAGCCTCCAAATATTGTGCCCATCATGCACTGCAGTAGATAGCAAATTCCACAAACATGCTTTTTTCGTTAAATACAACATAGCTTGACTAAAAAACATAGTTTGCCTCAACAACATAATTTGACTACAAAACATTGCAAACTATTACATTTCAAAATTGTTTGTACCAAATATTTCCACCATAATGAGCTTGTATACATAAAATGAGAGATATAAAAGTGTCATTATGTGTATAATGTAAGTGTCTTGTTCCTTAAACTTATTTTGTGTACAGTCACAGGGGGGCCCTCAACGTCACTGTGAGAGCCCAGATCCAGGGGCAGGTAACCTGGCTGCCCTGCCTACCAATCTGCCCCTGCTAGCAGGTACATGAAACGGCCTAAAAATTATGTATGCACTGTTAAAAGCCCATAGCTGGTCTAGGAACATGAGTGAAAATATGGCATATGTGTGAAAAGTGGCCGAGGGAGGCATGCCAAAGCATGGTGGACATACATTACAGCATCCACTTTACAGAAGAGGAGCCCCTCCCGCTTTCGGGGGGACAAAGAATACACTGTCTGGCATGGCATAAGATGAGGCGATTTCACATCATTTCCAGGTGCCACCATTTTCCTAATTTGACATCCAGCAGTGATTGCCAGTTTAACCGGAGTGCCTGACTGAATTGCAATTCTGATCGCGATTTCGATTCCTCATGCAAGCTGATAGACCCCTAATGAAACAAGATGTGGTGTGTGTTCGTCCATAAATGAGTCCTCACTGTATGCCGTGAGCAGGATGCTTACCAAGGACTGAAATCCTTGCTTTGTTCCCGCTGCAGGACTGTGAGTGTTTGGTGTATAACGCTTTAGGGGACACTCACCAGCCCAGTCTTTGTGAACTCATTCCATTGGCCTTTTCACCAGACTTGTCCCCTTTTTAACCTTGCATATAGGATAAACATATTACACCCCCCAGCAAACCTGAACTCTCAGCAAAACCGAAACCGGAGAGGGTGGCAACGGGGTTCGCGTAGGTCACGTGATGAAAGACACTCGCCTTGGACAAATGAAATTAAGTCTTGCGTCGGGCTGATGGATGGCTGGCGTGTGGTTGGTGGAGAACAAATGCTTTTGCCTGAGGTCTGCATTAATGATGGACATCCACATTTAGAGGGTGATGTGGCTTAAGTAGAAGGGTCATTACACGTTACCTCTGTCACCGCGTGTGACATTTCCCCCGGGTTTGTTGATGCAGTGTAAGTCTAATTGATTGGCTTAAAGCCATCCAACTTTAAGGAAGTAATTACTTTTTATGACCTAGACAGTCAATCTATTGGCAGCTCTGGACAATTTCCAGACAAAATGGTTTAGAGGATCATTTGGATGTATTGCAGTAACATCTGACTTAAATCTGATAGATTGTTTTTGAGGGGCTGTGACTGGTCATGTAATATGTGCTTGAAAGATAAGCCACTGTCTTTCTAAGGTCAAAACAACAGCAAGCACAGGCTTATGGGTATAGGTGCAGAGAAAGATGAAATGGAACGCTAAACACAGTCAGAAAAGCAGAATTTAACAGTGAGGGTGCAGGTGAAGTTATTTCAAATTAAATTCAATACAATTCTGGCAGACAGCGCAATACATAATTTTGTGGTTTCACAGTGATATGAATTGTCTCGCTCCCAATCTGTATGGGCATAAAACAGGTGTCACAGCCTTTCTTCTGGGTACAATGCAGAAGAAAAAACCGAAACCTCTGTGAGTCTAAAGGAACTTGCAACTCTGATGCAACACTTTACCAGATGCACTCTTCTCTGTAGACTAACAAATCTCAAAACCATGTGAGACTTTGAAAACCGAAGCCGTTTCTTTTGAAGGCGTCTGCAGTCACATTCCAAGGCTAACCGAATCTCAGATGAAGACAGGGCGCTCACGGGCTTGTGTTAGTGATGAAACTAGCTAATTCTGCACAGAATGTCGAATGTGTGTGTGCGTGTCTGTGTGGGTCAGGTATATATTACAGAGCTCAATTCTATAAAAATCTACGACAGGTCCCCACAAAGATACGAATACCAATGTGTGTGTGTGTGTGTGTGTGTGTGTGTGTGTGTGTATGTTAAACGTTTGAATTGCTGTTTTTCTTTTTGAAAGTTTAAGATATTGTTAAAAATAACCAAGGGTATACCTTTAGGCTGAACATTGGGGGGCTTAAGGTCTCCACCCATTTTGTGATTATTTGGGGGAGGGAGGATTGTATTGAGTAGTTTTTATCATTGGCGGGAGTACACCCACCCCCCTGGAACTTACGCTCATTAAAATAACTGTAAAAATCTGAATTCAAATTAGTTTCAAGTATTTTCCTTTGTTTAAACTGGGATTAGGTCAAATATAGGAGGATAGTTTAAAAATGGTTGTGTTGTTTTTTCATGTTTCTAAAAGGTCCCCCCACTTAAATGAATAAAATCTACTTGCTTTTCCTGTAAATGTGTTTCATTTCTGTTTTTCTGATAAGCTGTTTTCCTCTCAATCATCCTCCTTTCAAATTATCTCAGGCGCAGGAGTCCAGCATTTAAATATTCTCTCAATAAAATTTAATTAAAAGTGATTAAGCCATGCAAATACATGTATTGTTTGGACTTTTCGGTTGTGATGCTGTGATTACAGTACTGTTTTGAACAGATGGTTCATTTTGGTGCTTTATTTCTGCGCAGTATTAACCCAAAAAATGCAAATATGCGTGTGATTTTGACATCCTTATTCAAATGAATCGATAGAATGTGAAGGAATTTTGTCTTGGAGCGTTGTTGTGTGCCAGGACCTCACGCTCCCTTGATCACGCACTTGTTTGCGGGTTGCTTGTTCCCCCTGTGAACAAGGGTGGGTTCTGTTGTCTCCCCATTTGGGCCCTGCAGGGGTTGAGCTCCTGGCAGGATCCGTCACTGCAGGCCCCTTCGATCTCACAGCCGTATCGCTGACAATAGCAGGCCTCAGCCCACCTGGATGGAGAGCTGCTCCTTTTGTGAAGATGTATTTCACCTTTCCCGTATGTCAAAGGCACAAGGCGCAACCCCAATTTATAGCCTCTGGACCATTTGACGATTAAATTCCAAGCGCTTTGGGGTGGCAAGGAGTCTCTGACCTCCAGGGATCTTGGTTCCAACTTGGTTTGCCTTGGCACCAGACTGCAGCATCACCTATATTCCTATGGGTGTGTCGTTCAAGTGAATTGGTGATTCACAATGTGAATGACTATGGTTGGCTCTTCTGAAATAGAATGGTCCTACCACGGGCTCAGAGTTTGCCCTAGAATGGTAAGATTTTAATTTCGTCCTCACTGAAAATAAATCCATCCAATCTTCCATCACCGTTTATCCTGCACCAGGTTGCGAGTTGGAGTCCATCCCAGGAATCACAGGGCATAAAGGCGAGCACGCCCTGAATTGAATGTTTTTACTGAAAAATAGATAGGAAAGTTCTCTCTTCTGTCTGCAGTTTGTTCCTTGGTCTCCGAATCACTGCAGCCAGTCTGAATCCGTCCTGTCCGTCTGGTCTTAAAGCTTACCCAGAATTCCCTGTTCAGCGATGCTCTCGTCAATAGCTGTACTTCTCAGATTTTTCAGAATGCCGCACTAGCCCTAGGAACAGTGCCCAGCGTTACCGTTTTTGTACAGCCGTTGCTTTTAATTGCTTTCTCTGGAGGGCAGCCAAGGCCACATCACATGCACACATCGCCCCCTACAGGCCTTTAGTGTCTCTGTCATTCTGAGATGCTTACTGTAAGATGGGGAACCTGGCCAGACCCCTGCAATACCCTTAAAACCCTTTAATTTGCCTGCCGTAGCTTTTATATTGTTTGTCACTAATTTTTGAGCCAATAGGATGCTTTATTCTGCAGGCTGAGACCTGACGCGACTCACCTCCGTCTGCTGTACCATCATCCAATCCCGGCACTCTTCCCCAAATCGAGCTCCTTGCACCGTCAGGTCCAATCTCCGCCCAGCATGGAATGGCAGAAACGATTTTAATTATTCAGAATCTTATCGCCCCGCAATTTATTTCATCCACGGCATTGTTTTTCCTCAGCAGACAAAGTTCATTTAATAAACAAAGTTAATTAAACATTTAACATGCCATAGGGAAAATATTCTGACATTTTCAGTGGACAGTTGCAGAGAGATTGATCCATCTGCAAATGGACTTTATTTTTCAGCATATTAAGTAGAACCTGGAATCAAATGGAAGCCACCATTCTTATTTATGAATGAGTTTGGCTCAGTCCGGTTTGTGCCCTGGTTTCTGACAGACAAGGGTCAGTAGCCCTGGCTGCATCTTTAAAAGGCCAGCTCTCATCTGGTAGGTGCATAGCTTCAGGTCATTAATGTATTGTAATATTAATAACAGTCATTATGACTTGGCCGGAACTGGGAGGGGCAAGAGTTTCAGTATCCAGTACCATGACTGAAGGGGAGTAATAGGTCAGTGTTGGTGGGAACATGTGACAGGCCTTTGAAGCAACTTAGCCTTTTAAAATACCTGGTGAACTGACGCCCAATAATCAGCTCTCTGGGGGTAAATATGGAGCAGTAGGTGCTGGTGGCTGTTTACTTATCAGGCTCTTGTGAAACAAATTTGGGTCTACAGTGGGATTGGTTTCATGTTTCACCTTTCCGGCTTGCCGTAAAACATCACCTCTTATCTGTCTTTATTACTTAGTATAGTTAATAAAAGTGATAGTTTTTATTACTTTCATATATATATATATATATATTTTATATTACTCTCTGGTTGCCAAATTGCCCATAGGATTCTCCATAAGACAAAGAAGTCTCCGCCCCAGTGGCTTGTGTGTGGAGTTTGCATGTTCTTCCTGTGTCATCATGGGCTTCCCCCCCACAGCCCCACAAACATGCTGAAGTTAATTGGAGTTATCAAATTGTGCCTGTGAGTGAATGGTGTGTGAATGTGCCCTGCGATGGGTTGGCGCCCCATCCTGGGTTGTTCTCTGCCTTGGACCCGTAGCCTCTGGGATAGGCGCTGGACCTCTGTGACCTTAAATAGAAGTAGTTGGATGGATGGATGGATGGATGGATGGATATTAATCTCTTTTTTTCCCCCATTGACTACTGCAAAACCAGATTCAGTAAAAGTAAAAAAAAAAAAAGAAGAAGAAGTCGACCAATCAGCCGTAAACGAAAGTCTTATTCCAGTATTAACAAGAGATGGATTGTGATACGGATGCTGGCAATTCAGCCCAACAATTTATCCGGCACAGAGAGGAAGGAAATGCAGGCCCAGATTCAGAAATGGGTAAGACACTCCATCGTTGCAGTAGGCCCAGAGAGTCCGCAATCTCACTCACAATCACAACCATCTTAGCAGTTTGTCAATGTCATCTTTCACAGCCTCGCAGCAGTAAAGCCCATCTGACGGTCAGGCTCCTGGTGACAGACGGGGCCACAGACGTGTCACCCAGAGATGCTGAAATGGTAGCCGGCGACACACCCCACCCCACTGCAATCTTTGATGCATTCCAGCCATTCCTCCCACTCTCTTTGCAGCATTGAATTTGCATAATTTCGAATGAGGCATGCTGGGTCAAGCAGCAGCCCCTCGCAATTGCTTCAACCCCGCAGATACCTAACAATGGTGTCTCTCTCTCGCCTCTGGCTAAAAGGGTACAGAGGCCACGGTGGTGACCTTCCCGCGACCAGAACTGACTTTTAAACCGTTGCACCTCAAAAATAACAGTATAGCGAAAGAGAGTAGATTGGAAGACTTCTGGCTGAAGAGAGTACTGGAATGGTACTTTACCTAGGCTGAAAACAAAAGTATTTTACGGACATCTCCTGCATTTATCGGTTATTTATGCAGCGTGTAACCATTAGGCGTGATGTTTGATGTTACATTTGGCTCGGATTTGAAGATGTTTATACCCCCAGACACTTTGTTCTCATCAAAGTTTTTGATCTTCATTCCCCAGAGTTAGAACAATGCACTATTCGTATTTTTTTTATATACTATGTAAAATTCAAGATGCTTTGTGGCATGTTTACAAGCATTTAGCTCTGGAATTTATCTCTGTGTACCATGCTTACTGACACCTTTGTTTCGAGAATGTATTTGTAAGATGTGACAAGACTTTTAAAATATATATATTTATATAGAGTGTATATAAATAGATGAGAAACAACTCCTGGGATTCAAGGTAAGAGTCTCGCCTTCGCCAGTGATTCTCACCTCCGGTGCCAGGCTGTGTCCATCACTGCCTACTCCTGGTGACTTGCTGTGAGATGTGACATCATGTCAGTCGTGTGTGCAGAGTGGGGGTGCAGCTGTTGGACACAGAGGGGAATCCGGAGGTGGCACAGAGCTGCAAGGATCTGCTTCCCGACATAGTCGGGTGATAGGAAGGCAAATGCGGAACGGGAGAGCGAACCAGGAATTATATGGTGGGGGGCTGGGGTGGGGGGGGGTGTGAACGGGGCTGAACACGGGGGCGCTGCGAGCTTTTAGCGAGCTGTTGCGGTAATAGGCATGCGTTCACAGTACAAAACTGGGGCACTATAACTTCTCTAACGAGGCGAAGCCTTCAGATCATTCGCATGTGCGAGCGTGCGTGCGCGTGTCTGTGCGCGTGTGTGTGGGCTTCTTGTTCTTCTGAGAAGCGGCCCAGTTTCGGCGAGATTTGACAGCGCTGTAGGAGGACGATCCACCGGAGGTTCCCGGCCGAAAAGAAAAAAACAAAAAACAAGACCAGCAGAAAGAAACTATAGGGGAACGACGGACATCAGCCTCAAACAGCTGCCTCCCTTCAAAAGCAGGGTGAGAATAAGCCGATAAATATATTCAGCAATTTGGTGGAATTAAATGAGGCCTTTATCATGGGAATCACTAGTTACATCAGCCGGTGCATTAACGATTTTGCATGGAGAACACCCACATGTTATTAACGCTCCGGAAAATACTTCATTATGGCTCACAAACAGCGTCCGGGCCAGCAGACAGCAGCTCATGTCACTCACAGAGCCTGTGGTCGTTTTGTGCCTGTGCTCATCTGGAAGAGGGGGAACTGGACGAATAGCTCGACCCATGTGTGTGGAGGGCATCCCGGTCCTCAGTCTCTCCGTCTCCCGCTTCATCCTGCTCCTTTACCTCTGTCTGCTGTCACTGCCATTGCTTCTGGGGCTGCCATCATTACCACAGTGCTAGTGTGTTTCTTTTTACACAAGTACAAAAGTATGGAAAATGGAGAAATGGACACCGGTTTAACAATGATTCAAGCACTCAGATGTGTGCGTGTGTGTGTGTGTGTGGTGGTGGTGTGTGTGAAAGAGTGAGAGAGAGAGAGTTATGTATATATTACATTGTGGGGGACCAAATGTCCCCCACAATGTAATAAAAATGTGTTATTTTGACGTTGTGGAGACCATTTTTCAGGTCCCCACAAAGATCTGTGCAATCAAAAAACTAAAAATGTGTGTGTGTGTGTGTGTGTGTGTGTGTGTGTGTGTCTGTGAAAGAGTGAGAGAGAGAGTTATGAATATATTACATTGTGGGGGACCAAATGTCCAATACAAAATGAACAAGAATTTCTTCTATTCTAAGTTACTGATATCTAGTTGGATGGTCTGGAGAATGGCTCCCAAACCTCTCCTCAGGGGCTCCTCAGCCATTTCATGTACAGTATTTGTTACATTTCACAACCGGGTCACTTAATTAATTCATTTAAGTCTTTTAAAAAGCCAATGAGATATTGATTACCTATACCACATGTGCTAGTGACATTAGGAAAGGTACTGAAATGGTTAAGCCAACATACTTTTACAGATAAAATTGTAGTTTTACACCAACATGAAGATCATTCAAACATCATTTTCCTTTGACTGTCTAAGACTTTTGCACAGTACTATAATATAATATATACTGTATGTCCCCTGGCAGCCAAAGGCTTTTTCCGGCAAATCCCACATATGAACTCTAAAATTACTATGCTCACTCCTCTTACAAGACCCCATTCATTGCAATTTCTGTCCTTTCCGCAGTTAATAATAACTAACCATTATTAATCTCCCGCTGTGCGCCTTATCCCAGGAGGAAGAGGGCATCAGGCAGGGGGCATCCTGGACAGGAAGTCACTCACACGCCACGGATAATTTGGTCTCAATGATTCGCCTACTTGCATGTTTTTGGACTGTGGGAGGAATCCAGAGGTCTTTTTGGGAACACACAACCACGGGAGAACATGCAAACTCCACGTACAAAGAGCTGGGAGGGAATCAAACCCACAACCTTGGAGGTGTGCGGGGAAACAGCCCCACCTATTGAGCCACGGTGATACCCACGCATTTAGTATATTTAACTTGAGTAATGCTCAGCTCCGTTCTGCACTGCAGAGTGGCAACAAGGGGAAGGTTAATGACATAAGCTGTAAAGCGCCGGCATCATCCATCACGCAGCGGAGGAGTCCCGGCTGCTGCCTGCACACCTTCAAGGCAGTCGGATCTCATAACATCCAACTTCAAAGGGAAGCGACCAAACGGGGCATAAGGGACCCTGGACTTTCATATTACCTCCGTTCCTGTGACTGTAAGTCAGCCTGGAGGATCATCTTTAATTAGAAGCCACAGTGAGTTCGCCCTCTGCTGACACTCAAATGTTTTAACACAGAAGTGTGGAAATGTCATTGTGAGAATTCAAACACAATGTCATGGTCACTGAAGTCGTCGCTGCCGCGGTGCATTGTGGGATATGGCTTGGAAGGCCAAAGGGGGGAAAGACGAACGCTGTGGCTGAAAAGCCCTGCTCTAATGTAAGGTCCTCTCCTTAGATTTCTTTGAAGGGAATAAGTGAAGTGCCCTTCCCCAGAGATGCTGAGGGAGAGCAAGTCAGAAATGCACAGAGGTTACTCTAGCACCCTCTGCTGTTTGGGGCAGAGTTGCTGTTGAGTGTGATCATGATAATTGAAACGTTAAAACAGGCAGGAAACCTCCCTCTGCTTACTAGCTCTACGTGTCCTCAGTAACACATCCAGAGATTTAAGCCATTCAGAGCTGGATGAGGGGTCTCCCCCCCCACCATGCTAAAAGCCCAACACAATTTTCTGTTCGAAGACCATTGACTGAGACTGAGAGAGACCTACTCCTATGGTGTGTGGAAAAACACATTAGCAGTAAAATTTATGTCTGATTGGGGTGGGTGGACATTTCTATAAGCAGTAGAGTGGGGAGGGGGGGGCTGAGCTTGCTTGGCTCACAGCCATTTGCAGATGAGCAACAGGGTAAATGATGTGAGAACAATTGCAAGAGATATATCAACACGGATATACATGTTTATATTATCTATTTGTAAAGAGCGGTTTGACTATGAATGATTTCACCCTTTGGTGGTCCTGAGCCAATCATTTTATCACCCTGACAGGTAATCAGACAAATTCAAAACATGCAGCTATTCCAGAATATTCCACACACACGCTAAGGCTGACTTCTCTGGGGGAAATGCAGTAAAAGTAAATCACTGGCCCGCAACCAAAAGGTGATTTTAAAAATTCATGTATCCAATGGATTGGAAAATATTCATATTAATTTTGAATAAATAACAGAGTGTATATTCTGCGTACTTTGCCTAGCAGAGTGTGTTCGGGTCTCACGGCCCTTGAGGACAGCGCAGGGCTGGATGTACACTGTCACCCGAGTGTCCTGCTCGTTTGCGCGGATGTAGGTGAAGCCTCACATCGTTGAGTTCTACAGGGGCTGCTGTTTTGTCTTTACATCATATCTTCGCATTAGCAATTTTGCTAGCGCCGCTGAAAAATGCCACCGCACTGGCCGACTACACAATACTCTCAGTTGCTACGGCAACGAGTCCATCACCTCTTTCCCCGAGGGTGAGGCTGAGACTTTGTTCTTGATTTCCTTCTAGAAACAGGCCTGACTCGAAAGCAGCCAGAAGGTACTTAAAGAGACCCCAAACATCCCAAGGCAGTGCCAAACTACAGCTCAATCAACACAAAGTAATTTCTCATCTTTTAAAATGCTTTTCTCTTTGCACCATCTATTCCTAATTCAGTCTTGTGTCATACCTCCTTGGTACAATGTGACTCTTTTTTATGCGGGTGTTTGTGTTTCTTTGAATGTCGCTGTCTGTGTATTGAGCTTGCTATCTTTATGGGGACACAAAGATAGTAACCTTCTGAAAAACACATTCTGGAGACATCCCACGTAAACAAACCTGTTTTTTAAATGGTACAAAAAAGAACTTGTTGTTAGTGTTCTTCTTTCTGAGTTCTGTTTTTGTTTTTTGGAAAAGTGAAACATTTGGAATGGAGTCATTAATTGTGTTAAAATGAGAGTGAATGTGAAGTCTTTGAAAAGCAGAAATCCGTCCATCATTGGTGTTTTCCGGTTGTGGATTTAAGAGGCTGAAAACTGCAAACTAAAGGGCACAAGAACGACTTCAGAATTATACAAATCAACAGGAATATGTGTTGTGCTATGGTGCCCCCACCGTGTTTCTGACAGGAACAAGGTCACCATCTTCCAAGCCCTGCTCCCCATCTACGTCAAAGGGAAACATCCCATTTTTCCTGTGGCAGCCCTGCGAAAAACAGCAGTAAAGGCCGGCTAGCAGGTGAGAAAAAAGCGGGCTGACTTGCTGAGTAACATTTCAGGTTCCTGTCCTTTCCTGATCCCAGTTTGCAGTAATGCAACGCTACCTGGTGCCTAGTTAATGTGTCTATAAAACACATGTACTCAGTTACACTGCTAATATGAAACACATATACTGTACTCTTAAATTACTACTATAAACACATACTCTGTCAAATTACTACTATGAAACACATATACTCTTAGGTTACTACTATAAAACACATGTACTCTGTTACACTGCTAATATGAAACACATATACTCTTAAATTACTATTATAAAACACATATTCTGTCAAATGACTACTATGAAACACATATAATCTTAGATTACTACTATAAAACACATGTATTATGTTAAATTACTTAGATGAAACCCAAACTCTTAAATTACTACTATAAGACGTATACTCTGTTTAACTACTAATTTGACACATATACTCTGTTAAACTACTATTAAGAAACACATATACTCTAATTAAGTGCTACTATACGTCTGTTGAATTACTACTAGGAAACATACTCTGTTAAACTACTAGTATAAAACACATGCAACTACCACTATAAGACATATATATTCTGTTTAACTTCTGCTATAAGACAATTGTGGACATTGTGTATCCTGAAAGTCACAAGTCAGTGTATCATATATCCAAGCATAACTGTGCTTCATGAAAATGACAGAACGTAGAGCACGCCTCACTAGTAATGGATGCAGGATGTCCCTTTTTGATGCTGGAAGAGAAAACGCACAGTTGAAATAATATTGCAGGAAAAAGGGAACATTTTAAAATGCAAAAGTACCTCATAGCAAAGTGTGTCCTGCTCAGAAGTGTTAAAGTAGCAGCAAAAGGATTTCGGAACATCTCTGCTTTTTTTTCTGCGTCAAGGCTGGACTGACAGAATGGATCCGTGGGGCTCAGTAATTACCGGACTCTCGGCTGGCCTTGGCTGCCGCAGCAGTCGGCGTAGCTGTGTTAGATGCCCTTCTTAGTCACCCCACCTGTTCTGGCTCCTTTGCTGGTCTCTAAAGTGCAGTTCAGCAAAGCTCTGAGATCACCTGTCAAGACTCTGGGGATTTTTAACCTTTTCATTTTGTTGTGTCAGATTATTATGTTTTCACACAAGTACCCAGGCTGAGCTGTGCCATATGCCCCGTCAAATTATGCACAAAACGTATTCCTATGCTGGAACATTTCCGGACACCACCTGTGCGCTTCCAGGATGCAGATTCTTTGGGGCAAAATTATCTTCCTATTCGGAGGTAGAATCCAGCTAACAAAGGCATGAGAGCAGCACCACGGAGTCACAGAGAGCTTACAAGAGCACCGAGGCTTCTTTGAACTACGTGTATTAAAAGTGACTTCCTCCCCCCTTCAAAGCCATAAGAAGCTGCAGTAAGACCCTCTCTCCTCAGACACGGACAGGGTGTTGAAAGGCTGACCCGCCGTCTCGCATTAGCTGGCCTCTGTGAGTCATTGCTCTCACTAACCGTCTAGCCCACCAAATCTGACACTTCGTTCAGATTTGCCCCCCCCCCCCCAGGCGTCTGGCGTTCCCACACATTATGTAAATAACCACGTGGGTGTGCTAAATGAGCTCAGAAAGGAAGGCGGTGTTCTTTTTTTTCATTCAGCTGAGCCGTTTTTACCAGCTCCCGGAACTCTGGCTGACCAGGGAAGGATGAAAAAAAGACAGTCATGTGCGAGGAGCAGCAGGTGGTGGGAGCAAACAGCAAACCGGATCGCCACAGCCTCAGCCTAAGGTTAGGGAACACTGCACAAAATCACTGCAGCCCCGGACTAAGGTTAGGGAACACTGTGCAGAATCGCTGCAGCCTTGGCCTAGGATTAGGGAACACCGTGCAGAATCGCTGCAGCCTCGGCCTAGGGTTAGGGAACACCGTGCAGAATCCCTGCAGCCTCGGCCTAAGGTTACGGAACACCGTGCAAAATCACTGCAGTCTCGGCCTAGGGTTAGGGAACACTGCGCAGAATCGCTGCAGCCTCGGCCTAGGGTTAGGGAACACCGTGCAGAATCCCTGCAGCCTCGGCCTAAGGTTATGGAACACTGTGCAGAATCACTGCAGTCTCGGCCTAGGGTTAGGGAACACTGCGCAGAATCGCTGCAGCCTCGGCCTAGGGTTAGGGAACGCCGAGCAGAATCACTGCAGCCTTGGCCGAGGGTTAGGGAGCTACGCGCAGAATCACTGCAGCCTCGGTGTAGGGTTGGGGAACACCGCGCAGAATCGCTGCAGCCTCGGCCTAGGGTTAGGGAACACCGCGCAGAATCCCTGCAGCCTCGGCCTAAAGTTACGGAACACCGTGCAGAATCTCGCCGTGTCCTTGGCCTAAGGTTACGGAACACCGCGCAGAATCGCCGTGTCCTTGGCCCCGGGGTGTGAGCTGCCTATTATGACCCCAGGCTCTACAGTCATCCTGTAAAAATGTGTGCAATCATCTGGCCTGGCACCAAACATTACACAATATGGATTCTATTTTTAAAAAGAGGAATAAGAAGGCTCTCCTTTTTTATTTAGCACTCTTCACATGTAAATCCTAAGCTGACAAGTACATTATAGCACACTTTACCCATCTGGATTTTATTACTGGGGAGATTCAGATGAGCTCTTGCAATAGCCGTCATCTTGGGACTTGAACCAACAAACTCTATCCTCCTGCTACCATTTCTGATTTAACCCTTTAACCACTAAAAAAAGGGGCTTGCATATACAGTACAGACCATATACAGAACAGACACTCCTCTACTTTCAACTTACGAACTTTCAGACATACGAACGGAGAGGATTGTAAGTCCAAATTGCGTTAATTGGGCTCCCGTTTCCTGTCCGTATCATCAGTTTTTTTCCTGCGCACCAATTCCGCCCAGTACGACTTCTACCCGCTACTCCCGCCGCGCAGCAGCGTAGCGTGCGTGATCCCAGCGTCCTAGTTCTTTGTACTTGTGCATATCCTTAAAATGATGTCGAATAACGACTTACGCGCATTTCAAGTTATGAACAGCCGTTCGGAACGTATCTGGTTCGCAAGTGGAGGAGCGTCTGTATTTTGTTGTTGCAGTTTGAGGGACCAAGGCCAAGATGAGCCACACTGGGCCTTGTTGGGTCTCCGAGGGGGAGAAATTGCTCTTTCAGATCTGTGTTTATGACCTGGCAACGTGTTTTTAAAGGGACAGAGCCTAGTTCCTCTGTGTTGCCGTCTGCAGATTTTTATTGCCACGTAGGCCCACATTACAAATGAACGCAGTTCTGGACATCTGGACAAATGGGTTTTGTCACATTTGCCTAAACTTAACGTCCTTAAGAACTGTCATCTTATTTACCCCTTCGCAATTTGAGAACCATGTAAAGGTACAAACCTAAAGATATATGTTTGTTACTGCTCTATGCATACAGTACTTTGTAGTTTATTCCTGGGGAAACTTGCCTTTTCCTTTAATTGTGTCCATCCATCCATCCAGCCATTGTCCACCATTAATCTGGGTCAGGGTTGCATGGGCAGCATACTGAGCAGAGATGAACAGACCTTCCTCTCCCCAACCCCCTCCTCCAGCTCCCCCAGCGGGACCCCCAGGTGCTTCCAAACCAGCCAAGAGATATCATCTCTCCGGCGTGTTCTGAATCTGCCCCAGGGTCTTCTCCCAGTTGGGCATGCTAAATTCTGTCATGCATCCTAATTATAAAGAGAATATTATATTCTTCAGGAGGATCACAGTGCGTTGAATGGGGGATTCACGCCTCCAGGGTGGAGGGTTCGATTCCCACACTCTGACCCGCACTAGGAGAGTTTGCATGATGGACATGGGTGAATCTCAATACCAAGAACTCAAAGACCGTACTTGTGGTCTTGGCAAGATTAGTCCAGCTAACTTGCCGTCTAAGAACGAATTTGAAGCACAATGAATCGTGGGATTGATCTCATTCGGCGAGGATGTAACCGATGTATCCTTGATATTTGGGGTGCGGCAAGAGCAACATCTGCAGATTTAATGTCCTCAGCACTTCTGTTCTTGAGTATTGGAACTGGTCTTTGGCAATGGAAGATGACATAAAACAGGTACACGAGAATACAAGTACTGTATGGTCAAGTATGCATATTGAGATTCACCCCATGTCTTGTGTGGTTCTGCTATAGACGCTCCCATTTCCTGCTGCAGTTCAAATACACGCAGTTCAGGTGACTTGATGTGTAAGTGAGTGTGTATGTTCCATGATGCACTAGGATTCTGCTCACAACACCCTTCATTGCTTGGGAGAACCTCAAGGTTCAACCGGGTTACCATGGTTGGATGTAGAGTCATTACAGTCACACACCACAGTACATGCCCTTGCGGGGGGTCTGTACTGCAACCTACTCCCCAGAGAGCATGCAGGGCATTCAGGTCAGTGGTACACTGCCCCAGCTTGCATCTTGGAATTCTTCCCACAATGCTTTGCATGCATACAAAGCCCCACCCCCTGCACCCAACTAACTTACTTTCAGCACGTTTAGGAAAAACAGGATGAAAGGTACAATTCGCCACCCAAATTATGCGAAACGCAGCTAGGCATGTCTAATTAAGTAATTAAATGTGAAGCAGAACCATGAGTGTTAGCCTGCTAGTCATTACACTACTGCAACAGGAAAGTAGAAAAGCTAAACATCTTTAAGTAATTCAGGGTCTGTTTTTAATCTCTTTTTTTTTTTTTTGCTTTGTAGCCACAATGTTATGGAGCTGATTAAGTCATAAAGACAACACAAAGCTGCCCCCCCCAGGAGCAATGAGCACAAAAGGCTTGACAGCGCTGTAATAAAGTGCATCGCAGGTCTGAGACGAGACGGCTTGGTTAAAGAGAGTTTTTTTTGCGGGTGGGCAGATGGCCGTCACTTACCTGCACGGCTTTTATCGAGGTGGCCGAGGCGGGGCAGTCGGGTCGCCCTGCACCCATTTCATCTTTTCGGCTGAAGTGCCGCAGCTGTTCCGTCTTCGCTGAGTTTTGTGGCTTCTCTAGGAAATCAGCACATTTGTCTGACGCACCTGGCGAGAGTGTCTGAAGATTAGCCGCATTCACCTGGGGCGTCACTATCCTTTGGGGGTGGACGGGGAGGGGTGCATTCCTTTCCATTTCTTACCTATAAAATTATGTTCTGTTTCGTTTCCTTTATTTTTATTTAATTTATATAATTGTTCCACCGCATGATCACAGATGTCCCTCAATTTACAATGGGGTTACGTTTCAATGAATTCATGGTAACTTATCGTAAATCGAACATGAATATGATATGACACACTTGGGTGTTTCCAAGATGCAATGGGTTGGGGAAAATTTGGCTAAACACAAAAAAATCACCTTATAATATGTCACACTGTGTGGGATATTTGTGCTGGCCTGGGAACAGACCAAAAGTCAAAGTGTGAGGACTACCCAATGTGCAGCGCTATTGTACCATCACAAATGCGAAACGCCAGATGTCAAGTACCTGTATGTATGTCTATATTTTCCTGATTTACAGGATCGGGTGGCAGGTTCTGAATTTGGCCCCAACCCTGCTTCATCCTGGGCTTCCTCCAGGTGACCTGACTCCGTCTCCCCGCCCAAAGTCACACAATTTAGACGGATTAGTGACTCAGAGTCCACCTTGTTCATGTCATTGCCAAGCTCTGGCGTCCGATCCAGGGGCAGAGAGACACCTCCTGGGAAGTCCGCTGCATCGCCGTGAACGAGGACGGATGCACGATTTCCTGTAGATTTTGTGTTTATGCTTACGAATTTTAGCATGAGTAACAGCTATCATCATCATCACCATCATCAACATCATGCCGAATTTCCACCCGATGGCCTCACTGCCGGCTGCCTCAGCATCGCCTCCTACAGTGAGGTAGGCCGAGGTGTCAGTAAGAATCCTTGCATCGCGATGTGGGCGCGTAGCTCCTGGCCGTGTCTGGTTTGGAGAGCATCTGCTACTTGCGGCGGAGAATAATCCTCAGGCAGTGGGGGCGACGGCACGGCGTCCGCCGGGGTGCAGGGGGGAGCAGGGGTAATTCCGCTGTGGTTAAAAATAGCCACCCCATGCCGGCACCATGCGGCACCCTGCCTCACACGGCTCCCTTCCGCCTCCGGAGTGTCACCACGGCGACTCGCGTGACCTTCCTCTCGCAGTCGGCGTGCGGGCGGCGGGCCACGACCTCATGCTCACGCTCCCATGTGTTTGGCTGGGGGCCATGGCTCCAAAATAGGTGGTACCTGCCATCAGCGGCCCAATCCGGAACCTTCCACGCATCCTGTGCTGCCACTCATATCTCTGTACAAAACCTCAAGCATAAGGCCTTCATTATATGCTGTAGTATTGTGGGTGTTTACAAATTCTCCTTCCCTGGAAGTCAAGACATAACACAACAAATACTATTAGGCCTGCAATTGGTTGGTGCCCCATCCTGGATTAATCCCTGCCTTGCGCCCGTACCTTTGGACCACTATGACCTTGCAAAGGGCAAGGGGGGTTATTAAATGGATGGATGGATGGATGGATGGATAAAATTAGGCCTAATGAATGAAGACCTTAAATAATGTTGCTTAAAATCAGTGTCCACCTCAGAAGACAAGGGTAACGTCCTTGGAGTGGAATATAAAGCATAATGGTGTCCAGTACCTTGATCTTATTTTTAACATTTAACAATGTTATTGCTGTGGTAATATATCATTTTTGGTTTCTTATCCCTCATTTACAATATGAAATCTGTTACCAAGCATTTCAACTGGAATACATTGGATTAAGTTTTAGGAATCTTCTGCTATAGGGACAAAGTAACAAAAGCACTGAAAGAATATGAGTTTAACTTTGAAGTAAATTACAGACTCGGTTACAAAAGTGAGTCATATTAGGTTGAATGCCAATTAGTGGTATGTGTCGGCTATAAATGTGCGTTGATACGTGGGTTTTCAGGGAAATAGCTAACAAAGAGGCCGAATAGTTGCAACCTAATTGCCGATGTCAAGGAGAACAGTCTCAAAAATCATGATAGCAGATGCCAAACGTGTGCAAACTGCTTCAGCAAAGAGGATTCATGGTGCCCAGTCAAAACTTATAGACAGGGATTAAGAGACACTTCACAGCATAGTTGTTAAACACTATAAAAACATACATAAAAAAATGCAAGATAAATGAATCATCTCTGTAGCATCTCTGTGACACACTCCCGAAGAACACTATGTCATGAGCTTCTCCTAGATAGATGCCCAAGACCCCGCAGCAGGCTCATGTCTGCTTCAAGTCCCTCCCGAGTGTCTGTGCTCCTCACCCTATCTCATGTCTGCCACTCGTATCCGCGATCTCATTCTTTCAGTCACTACCCGAAGCTCATGACCATAGGTGAGGGTAGGAATGTCGATCGACTGATAAATCGATAGCTTTACCTTCCGGCTCAGCTCCCTCTGCACCACAACAGAACAGTACATCGTCCTGCTGACGCTGACGCTTTACCGATCCGGCATCGATCTCCCGCTCCCTTCTTCCCTCACTCATGAACAAGACCCCAAGATACTTAGACTCCCCTGCTTGGGGCAGTAACTCATCCCCCACCAGGAGAGGGCCATCCGGTCGAGGACCATGGCCTCAGACCTGGAGGTGCTGATCCACATTCCGGCTGCCTCACACTCAGCTGCAAACCGCCGCAGTGCATGCTGCAGGTCGCAGCCCGACGACGCCGACAGGACCGCATCATCTGAAAGAAGCAAACATGAGATCCTGAGGTCACAATACCAGACCCCCTCCACCCCTTGGCTACATCTATAAGTTTGGTGCCAAACAGCAGCCCTAATGGAGTCCAACACCCACTGCATACTTGCAGCCATACTGCTCTATCCGCGCCCACTTTTGTCTCATCGTGGAAGGCCAGTGTATACAGATCCATAACCTAGTGTAAGGAGAACAAAATATGAACCCTTGACTAATGGAAAGAGTATGATGTTCTGATGTATCATCTTTCAGCCTTGAAGATGGGTTTATGTTTGGAACCATAACATGCACGAGCAATATGGGGATTCACGACAGCATGGGAGAAGTCATCTCCTGGATCATTAGGGCCAAGGATCGCTCTGCATTGTTACATAATGACCGAGAAATATGAAGTCGTTTTTCAGGACCAGTTGCGCCCTACTGTGCAAAAACTGTTCCCATGATGATGAAGCCCCCATATACACCTTTTGGGAAGTGATGGGAGTTCTTCTCTGTGAGAGTTTCCAGTCCCTCTAAAAACTGGAAACTTCCCTTCTTGAAGAATGGTCCAGTATTTGACTTGTGTGATAATATTCCAAAGACTGAAGCTGTAATGAAGGCAGTATGACCCCACTCACTATTAGCTCGATACTATTTATATATTGCTAGATGTTTCTGTTATTTTGTCAACTATTACACCTGCTCTATTTGTTTAGATAATTTTTTTAATTGTTCTGTTCTGCCAGAATGTTTTCAAAATGCATGATGCTGTGGGGTATGTTCCTCTATGATTTGTGTGTCTTTTCAGTTTTAATTTTTATTTTAGTAAAAATGATTAACAGGCAGCTGGTTCTTTGTTTCCTCAGCAACCTACCTCACCGTTATTTTTCCCGAGCAAGCGGTTCATTATTCTTAAGAATCATTTGTATTCAGCACAAATCATTTTAAATTCAGCCGCTACATTTCTCTCTATTTGACAAACTAGTGGGTCTCAGGAGATATGAAGTTCTAAGTCAAAGTCGGTGAACTGAACTGAATCTCCTCTTTTCTGAAGTTTTTTTTTCTGTTTGAGTTCAAATTTGTCGTATTTTAATTTGGCAATCAGCTGAACGTGCCTAGGTAGGGATTACCACTCTCAAATCAGCATAATTACAGTCGCCCTGAGATGCTTCAATCTTCGTGAATCTTGGGTCTCATAGTAGCGAATATATAGTATTAATTTATAATATTTATATACATATAGTAGTTAAGGTTAGCCTAGACCTGGGGTTCCCAAAGTGGGGGTCGAAAGAACAGTTGGCAAAATGTACAGCTGCAATGTTTGGGAGCCCAATCCTAAAACCAGTAACTGGTTAAGGTGTGCTGGGAGCTGGGGGGCGGGGAATTTCGACCGGAATGCTCTGGACAAAAAAACGAATGTCAGTACGTCACTAGGGTATCTACATGTCGTGTCTTTAAGGCAGGTGCCCAAAATGAATTGCTTCAATATAATATTAATAAATAAATGTATCATTTAAAAGATGTAATAACTATAACTGCCAGAACATAAAACAAGTAGTTTTGTATATTGCACTACGTATGGCATAGTAGCGTAAGTATTGTTGATGGACTGCAGAGTATAAAAGTACATAACGTGTATCTGCATGTGTGTGCATTTGCACAATATTCTGTATTTCAAAGAGACATTGTATAATTGACAGTTAACTAGACACTTTAATTTCAAACTTTAAAACGTGCTGCATTTCCCTAACAGCACCGCTCTCCTGCGCTGTCCGGGTCCATCTCGAAATCCCACAGTATAATTATCCGGTGAAAATTTTTAATTATTTTTTTTTTCCACAGTTTGAAGTGAAAATTACAAATGTAGGCGCAAAATAACAGAGAGTAGTATTTAATTAACAAAAAGAAATAGGGACGACGAAAAGAAATAGGACATAAGGGAAAAAAACAAAACAATGAGAATCTAAATTACCCTATATTATAAAATTCGAGTTCAACTTGTTAAATATTCAAGTTGTTAAATATTTCAGAGTTCAGACATTTCCCTGGAATGCAATACTGAATAACAAGTAGCCCTCCCGACTTCGAGTCTTCCCAAGCTCTGTTTTATAAAGTGTGAAGTTTAACTCTTTTGTGTGTGTTTCACATGAAATAAATACTACATCAGATTGGCTTTTGTTCGGCGCCAGAGACTCTGTCAGCTCCTCCTTACTAATGAATAGGAAGGCAGGCGATCAGGGAGCGCGCTGAGTCACCGGAGCCGGGCAGAAGTGCGACCGAAGCGGTCCTCGTGTGGCAAAGACGGCGGGGCGTGTCCGGAAGATGGGGCAGACCGCTTCGTCATCAGACCAAACGAGTTGACGGGGGTGCTGGGCGTTTATGCTTCGTGGTGTTTACGCTCCTTACTTTATTATAAACGCGGATCGGAAGTTACGCAAAAGCTGGCCGAGACTTTTTTTTTAAAAAACATTTTTCCAGGCAATTCATCGGGATTTTCATTTGTGTCCCTCCACGCAATTGGTTGCCATAACATGCGTAAAGCAGACGTGAAATGTTTGACAACGTATCAACATCCCGTGAGAGATAGTGGTTTAAAAGACGGCGCTACTCCGCACGTAGGATGATCTTTCATTTTCAAGCTCAGTGTACTTAAGGTGCAGAGGAATTTTACGCTGCAAAGAAAAGGACGTTTCGAAGGGAAGATCTGAGCTCACTTTTTGTAGGAAGGAAAACAAGGTCCAAACAGTAATAGCTGTATGGGAACATTTTGGAGAGCCCACGTTTTTTGTTTTTCTGTTAGGTGATTTTTGCTTTTTTTTAATTCTGTATGCTTTGTTCATGCAGGCGAGAGTCCAAGACTGCCGTGAGAGACACTGAAGGACCCACAAACATCCGTCTTCATTAGCCCTGTGCCCCTCCCACTAAGTGCTTTCACTGTAATATCTATGCTAGTCACGTTTCAGGTCAGGAGCCAGTGCTGGTGGGCTCAGAAAACATGAAGAGGAATGCCGGCGCCCCCCCCCCCCCCCCCCCCCCCCCCCCCCCCCCCCCACACCCCCCCCCCCCCCCCGCGGGGAGGAAACAGAAAACAGCGGGCGGGAA
>JAODKC010000082.1:4336681-4348700 GCA_026777985.1 Mormyrops attenuatus | reverse complement strand
TATCTTAAACGTTGGGTAAAAACTCTAAAATAATGCAACCTAATTTAGAGGGGAAATATAATTGTTAAAAAGGGGACTAACCGTCGATGGTAATGTTTTTGATTGACCCCCCCCCCCCCCGAAACAGATTGGACCTGCTCAATCACCAGCAGGGGCGCTCTTTGTTCACACTCTGCACACTGCCTGTTGACGAGAGGCTTCGCCGGGTTCTGTCCGCGCTCGCGTTTGGCGGGGCGAGGTGTGCTGATGGGGGGGCAGTTTTCCCAAGGAAACCCCCTCAATGTGGAATCGAACGCCACTCTCCCCACCTCCACCCCCTTTCCTGGTTTTAGGGGATGCTCCTGTGCCTGTCCTGATGACTTTGGCTGAACAGCTGGTGGGAGTGAGACCAAATCCCATAGGCTCGCTGGTGGCAGACATACGCTAAGTGATCCCTTTGTGTGCCCCGAGGGGGGGGGGGCACAGATGCTCTGGGGCTTCAAATCGATGCCCCAAAGGTACCCATCTCTCCATTAGAAAAAGGACGAATGTGCTTTTTTCATGAGGTGCAACATGATGCAGGATCCACGGGCTCATTCAGTCTCGCCAGTGTTATAATCAGACACAAGCTTTAACTGAAGTTGGTGTGCAAATTTTAGAAGACTAGCCGGGTGGCGAGTTGGGCTACAATCCGTTGCGATATGATAAATTATAAACCACCCAACGGGCTCAAATAATTATGGAATCTGATTCAAAGGGGACGGGGCATTTTTTTCAATTCTCTTAAATATTCAGTTACGTAATGAGCATGAACTGAAATTTTATGCAGGTTCCTTTATTTTGCCCCCCCCCAACTCCCCTAGGACTGAGATGCAATTACGTGATGTGTGACGCTGCCGGTGCGGAGGAGGGGGCTGGGCTGGGCGGCCTCTGCTTGGAGTCAAGGCGGATTCTCGGGCGGTTTTATTTCAACGCAGCAAGTCGGAGGAGCTGGGCGCCCTAAATGAGCGAATCTCATTGTCTGCTGCTGACTGAGCACCCAAGGAAAACGGTCCTGGTATTAAAATAGTGGTAACAGAAAAGAACGAGGGGCTGCTTTGATATCTCGCAGATAAGTAGCCGTATATAAATAGGATAAAAAACGCAGGACCCAGCCATTACAGTAAAGGAAAAAGGGAAAATGAACCGCTACGAAGTTCTTATAATATGAGCAAGAAGCGCGTTTTGTTCTAGGACGCAGTATATTGTTGCAATAAGATCTGCGCTGTTTTTTGGACTCGCTGAACACCACGGACATCCTTTGACTTCACATCGACTGCTTCTGCACTGCATTTACCGAGAGAGACCATTTATCCGCTTTCTTTTGAAAAGAGTTCCTCGTTGCTGCCACGATGAATTACCAGTCTGGTGTCCCGGTGTCGGTGTCGGTATCCGGTATCTCTCAGCAGTCGCAGCCGGCGATGCCCGCTCCGGGCACGGTACCAGCTCCGGTTCCGGTCCCCGTGCCTCAGCCCATGCAGTCTCAGTTCGGATCGGGATCCTCTTCTGGATCAGGGGCGGGTCAATTCGGTTCGGGGACTGTATCAGGCCAAGCTGCCCAGTCCGGCCCGCCGGGCTCCCAATTCATGTTGTCCAACTCGGCTGCTATCAGAGCTGAAATACACAGGTTCGAGTCGGTCCATCCGAACATATACGCCATTTACGACCTGATCGAGCGCATCGATGACCTGGCCCTGCAGAATCAAATCCGGGAGCACGTAATATCCATTGAGGGTAAGTGACTAAAACGCCAAAAACACGCAGCCTTCTGGTAACACTGGCGGATACGGTGCTTTTCACTGGGGACGGTCAGCCGCCACCGCTTTCGGACAATGGCAGCTGTTCAGTATTGTACAAGTCATATCGCCGACATAAACTGGACTTGGCACAAAAGCTCATTTTTAATAATCGCTCGGCTTTTGGAATCTGCTTTGTATCGTATGTATAGCTCTAGGTCCAGCCTAAGTTCATGTGTATTATAGGTAGTACAATGTAAGTCACAGTATTCTATTAATGCATATATAGATCATACGAATGGCTACGCCTGAATATTTAATCGCAGCAACATCGTGGTACTTTAGTTGGCTGATCCTGTTATGTTTCCAGTGGGTCAGTACTCATCATCGTGGGATACACAATAGGCACGCAAGTCTGCGCTGAACAAGAGGGGCTTGCAGTTTCCTACGCGGCTCCCAAAGGATTTTCATTTTTAAATCATAATTTTAACGTGTATAGCTATATATATATATATATCTATCTGCATAGCCTACATATATTTAGGGAGTTGGGTGAAGCGAGGAAATGGGAAGCGCTTTGACTCAATTTCATCTGACGCAGTGCTTGTTTACAAATTGCGTTTAATTTAAAGTATTTATTTTAGTTTTTGGTGTATAAACATGATGCGCATCTGGGTTAATCGATACATTGGTATATGTAGTTTAGTTTAAAAAACAGACATCAGTCCACATTTGCATGTTTTGTTTTCTTTCTCCTTGCCCTGTCCCGCCTTTAGGACTGACTTTTTCTCGCTTTGAGCCCCTTTGCTGCCAGAGACGCGCTTTCCCCAGATATCAGTCATTTTGTTACGCGGGGGACCGCAGGCTGGATGGATACATGGAGCAGAGTAGAGCGGAAAGCTGGAGCTTGACGGCGATCCCGCCGTGGAGGGGCTGGTCCCCGCTGCGGTGCAGCCTGGGAAATGAGCGTGTTCACGGCGGGCACTGAGGCTGATCGCAAACGATTTTGCTGGGGGGGGGGTTGAAGTTTGGCGAAAAGGCGGCCGATGCTTGCTCGTCCACGGGTGGTTACTCCAGCTTACATCTACACTGGCGCCACACTGAGTAAATCATGCATGCATATGTGATAAAACAGCGCAATCCATTTTCCCCAGGAAGAGTCGTGCAGTTTTTTTTTTTTTAAAAGCAACTTGTTCTGGGCAATCCTGTAATTCCGGGAGTCAGTTTGTGTTGCTGGCACTTATTTTGATTAAAAGCGATTAATGTAGAAGAGATGAAATGACAGTTTACTGTACCAGTGGATAATAGCGGGAGATTGCCGATTGATGATTAAAACGCATACAAATGTTTTTACCCCCTTAATGTGTTTAAGTTCTTAAAGAGGATTACGGTCTGTTGGTTTAAATATCCCCAATGCACTAATTGGCCTGAGCTGTCTTGCATTTTAATTAGTCAGATCTGGTTTTGCCCCCCTTTGCATTGTACACTCAGTTCAGCTGTGCTGTGCTTTAGTGGGTGGGGAGCCACCGGCCATAGTGCAGGCGAGTCCGTTGAAAAGAGAGAGAAAAATGTTTCTCTACCACCTTTCTTAGCCGCAGCCAATGCGTCCGTTTCTCAGGGCCGGAATAGCAGCGTAATGGAGACGTCGTTTTGTGCTTAGATTTCAAATCAAGAGATGGATTAAGAAATACAATCGTGCTTTCTTATTGGCGTTTTGATATTAATATTCAACACGTGACAAAGCTCCTGTCTGAGGGAACCAGCTCTGTGATCTTCTGCCTTTTTTCTGAGGGCATTGCATTGGCTGCAAGGTCACGGTTCGAAGTCGGCTCTCCTGTTGACCACCGCTGATACTCAACATGTTTTTTGTAAAACTGGGCTCTGGATTTGACAGTCTGCTCACACACAACCTTTGGGTTGTTCTGTGTAGATGATACTTTGGTGGTATTGCTCAGATGTCTTCCGCTCAGTTTCTAGCTTCAGACTGTTTTAACTATTGGAAAAAAAGGGGGTATTCAGAAAGTGGTGGAGGTGTTTCATTAACATTAGCAGCAGTGGTCCTGTTTGCTTGGGTGGACAGTCTGCAACTGGCATGCTGAGAATTATGGGTAAAGCTCAGTTGATGTAGGTGTGTTTCTGGTTGGACTGATGTTCACTGCAAAAATGCCCCTATTCTGGTTTAGGTTTGAGTGGGACACTCACTGAGGGCACTTAATACAGACCCCGGTACGCTCCTGCTGGAATGAGCCGGAAGCAGCTCATCCCATCTGCCTGCTTCCCTTTGCTAGGGCCGACATGAGATTTCCATGTTCGTTGTTCCGTCGCTGTGGAGGCAGGGCCGTGCCTGTCACGGTGGCCGCTGCCGCTACTGAGAGACAGGATTTATGGGCGTGAAATATTTTGTCACATCCGCAGCTGAAACGCAGATATTAGTGTGCAAGGGTTGTACTTGGCTTTGAGTGACAAGGGGCAGTCTTACTTGTGGTTGAGGAGGGTAGGAGGACCCTCCTTTCCCTGACTCATTTCTTGACACATTTCCAATCTGTGGGCTGTGGGGTGTTTCGTGCTCTAAAGTGTGGCCAAGTATAGATGTTTGGTTACAGATAATGAAGCTGGAATGACGACTGGTAAAAGCAGGATTGGACATTGCAGTGTATGCTATTGTGGCATGAAACTCAGTTGGAACAATGAGATTAAACACAGAATTAAAACTGAATTAAGACTCTGTTGCTGTGTCTATTGGATCATGTAATATAGATCTTTGTATCAGTATTGACCAACTGGAAACCAGTAAAATACATATTAACTTTTCTGAAGGATAGAGCAAAACCTTATAAAGAAGCATTTCTGATTTATTGTCAGTTCTGCTTAGAGATTCCTTTCAATGTTTCCTCGCCTGTTCTTACCAATGCTGAACGGATTTGGGAACTTCTATCTTTAACAAAACTTTAAATGAGCCGCCAGTATAGATTGCTTGATGGTTTATCTTCTATATCTGTCACCGTGGAGTCTCACCTGCTCTGGCTCCTGGGACTATATAGTCTTAGCATTGAGGAGCTGCTTATCATGCAGTACTGGTCAAAGGTCTGGTCACGCCTACTTTTGATGCATTTGTCCTGATTTTAGCCATGTTCCTCACCATGTAAAAGGCATCGAGGCAATGAAGTAAGCAATAAATAATACATATCAATCCTGCAATGACCAATGTAAATTTTCCACATCTCTAAATTTTCTCAAATTTTTGACTCAAAATATCCCTTCTGCTTCGATGACAGTGTTGCAGACCCTTGGCATTCTTCCAGCCAGCTTCCAGATGTAGATCACCTGAAATGCTTCTCCTACAGTCCTGAAGGAGTTACCCCACACCTTCTAGGCACAAGTTGGCTACCTTGCTCTTACTCTTCGATTTAACTCATCCCAAACCAGATCTATAGGGTTTTACGTTGTGGGATTGTGGGGTATGGGTGATCTATCACAACACTCCATCTCTTTCCTGTTCCTGGTTATACAGCACTGGCATAACCTCGGTGTGCTTAGGGCTGTTATTTTGTCGAAAAACAAATGATTTCCTGTAGGTGTGTTCAGACATTTTTTTTTACTTGTACTGTTCGTATGCAAGGCCAATAATGCTTAAGGAAGATGTATGACTCTGTCACTGGGACTTAACAAGTCTTTTCTTTCTGCCTTGGTCTGATTCTACGGTCAGTGGGATTTCTCTGCTGTTCCTTTGTGGCCAGTAGAACAGAGGCTGGGTTTCAGCTCGTGCCGGATGTTTCTAGAAAGTATGATGTATAGGTTTAGTGCCAAATTTTTCTAAGTGGCGCTTGGCTTGGCTCAGCAGACTGTGACTGCAGCTAAATGATTCTTATGGAACTCGTCATTTCCAGATTGCTTGGAATGTGACGCTGTGAACACCAAAGCTGATCAACAAAACTGTTGCCTGGGGCAACCAATATTAACTTTTTTTGTGTCTGCGAATTAATTTAATTTCTGAAATTTTAGGTCGTTCACAACGTTGGGTTTAATAATGAACAACCACTTAAAGTTCCCACCCGCTAGCATCTGTGGATCAAATTTCTGAGTGTATTTTGAGTTTTTTGGTTAAAATAGTGTAAATAATTTAGTCGTATTAACATTTATGGATACAGCAGACACGCGCCAGTCCTGTGACTGATGGCATGATGTCATAGTACTGCTCTCTCGTTCTGTGAATCGTGTCTCCGTGGCGGCAGACTGTGGGGATGGAAGGTAGCAGGAAGCTGAAGGTGGTTCTGTTGAGGAGGATCGTGGGAAATAGATTTATGGCTGAGCAGTCAGAGCTTAGTGGTGATCTGAGCTTTTGCGTTGCCTGGGGAGTTGAAGCGGAAGCTCGTTTGCCACGTTACCTTAATTTCACTCATTTCTCCTTGTGTAGGAGAGAAAGCTAATGATTTATATGAAACTTTGAGTTTCTCTGACCTGTTTGCTTCCATACGTCTCTCCTATGGTCAGTCCACTCAAATTTGCAGTTCTAGAAGAATCCACTCTCTCTTAGTATTATTAGTATTACCTCTTAGTATTATCTACATTTAGTATTATTTAGTAACTAAAGCAGATCATTATTACTGCACCTTTTTTGCCTGTAGTATCCTAAACCACGAGGTTTAGCTTGTAGGTTTGCTGTGTGTGTGTATATGTGATTATTTATATACACACACACACACACACACACACACCAGTGTCACTGTCTGAATATTAGAAAGCACAGTTTGGCCATAATATGAAACATTTAGTGTTGCTTATTTACAAGATGATTTATGGTAATTTAAAAATGTATGCTGCCGCTGCTACCGGTGGATTCTTTTTGGAAACAGGTGGTATCTTTCAAAAGGAGGTGCATAATTATTTTAAAGGGACGGCACAGTTATTATTTCCTTCTGATTAAAGGTGAAATTAGGGGCAGTGGGACAAGATGATAATGTCTGCGGATGACGGGTTTCTGAAAATAATTGCCTTAATGTTCGTGAAGACGATGAAGGCAAAGATCTTATGGTATTTAATTCCTTTGTATTTTTTTTTTGGTTTTTCGTTGGGGGTGGGGGGTGAAATTGGATGCTTATTAGCAGCAGCAGTGTTACTACGGATTTACTATGGAATATCGAGACTGCAATTTACTGTAATCCAGTGACTGCAGTGCAACTGGCTTTTACACCATGCGGATCGCATTCATCGTGTAGCTCCATCGAGGAATGATCTTCGCACAATATCGTCCCTGGTGCGGAAAACAATTATGCGGGGTGTTCGAGTGAGGCTTGGAGTGTGGCCGGTCGCAGGCTGCATCTTGGGCTCTGTCTCGCATCTTATCACAACTCGGCCAAATGAGTTTTTGTAATGAATTGGGGAACGACGACGCCTAAGTTGTACCCCCTCTCATCCCGTCTCCTTGGAGTATCTTATTCTTGTCAAATTGCATTTTTTAATAAAGCTGGAAATTCAGCGGCTGCTGGGGGATGATTGGTCAGGCCGGAGGTATGGGACTGGGAAGGAGAAGGAGAACCTCGGATGGAGGAGAACCTCGGATGGAGGAGAACCCTGTGTCCACAAGGATCTTCACAGCCTGTCTGCATCCATGACAAGCCCTGAATAGTCACACCTCAACTTGTATGGTGAGGAGTTTCCAGTAAAGGGCTACCATGTATAATAACAGATGACAGGGCAATGGAGAGTGTGTTTGGAGAACAAGTGGAGGGAAGTGGATTTGTTAGTCAATGGAATGCTGTGAAGCGGCCATTTTTTTTTTTTTCCAACATTCATCCAGAGTGCCATATGCTTATTACTGAGTTAATTAACACAGACGGCGCTGTGGTCCATGTGTTTAAAAATACATCGCGTTGACTAATTGTTTGTCTGCACCGTTGCTGTTCCAGTTCTGAAGTTGGTGTTCGTAGGTGTTCTGGTGGCTGAGATTGCAATAACTGAATGCAGGACTTGAGGTGTCACGTACATGTTTGCCCTGCAGTATGCTCTGTAGAGCATGGTTAAGAAGGCTGACATCTACTGGGCCACCAGCTCGTTCCGGTCCATTTAGCTTCTAGATTCTCCCGGGTTACCTGCAGGGTGCTAGTCCATCCATCTAAATTTTCCAATGATGGAGTTCCCACAGGTTTTCAGTGTTGAGCATTAGTTGCTGTTTAGATCAGTGTTTCTCAACCCAGTCCTTGGGGACGCCCGGCCAGTTCACATTTTTGCACTCTCTAAACTCCCAGAACACCTGCACCAGGTATTCAATGTTTTCGATTGGCTGGGAGCTGGGAGGGAGCAAAAATGTGGACTGTTCGGGGGTCCCTAATAAGGTTGCAAAATTGTTGGCAATTTTCTGTTAATTTCCATATATTCCTGATAATTCCCATGGAAAGTTTCCAACTTAACTTCCCATGGAATGGAAAGTTTCTGGAAATTTACTGCCCCTTTGCAACCCTAGTCCCCAAGGACTGGGTTGGGAAACACTGGTTTAGATCATCAGGCTGAGCGGGGTGTTGGTATTCTACTCCCTTGGTGCAGCCTTGTTTGGGGATGTAAACAAAAACCTGGCTGATAGATTTGGTTTACTCTGTTGGTGGCTGGGTATGATTCATGGGCAACAGGCAGCGATGAAGCTGATGAGCTCGCCTGAAAAGTTTTTTTTTTTTTTTTTTTTTTAAACTGTGAGATTCCTGCAGCCGTACAGTCAAGCAGACTCACATGGAATGTTGGTCCATGTCTGTAGTGACTTTGGGGTCTGTTAGTATAATCTGTCTGTACAACGATTATACTAAAGATATGTTTGTTAAACTCCAAACATATCTAAGGGGTTTCAGTAAAATAAATGTATGGAATTTAAGATGAACCTTATAAAATTTCTGTTTTTATTAATATACTTTTTAAGAGGGTGGTCCTTTTTTGTACAGTCATGTGGACATGATACTTGCAATTTTGTTAGTTGGTTTCACCAAAGCCTCAAAATAACGAGAATTGGATCTGCTCATGGAGAGTTCTAGAAAGTTCCGGCATTTCCCGCTCTCCACACCGGGGGCTGGGTCATGGGGTGCATGGATCATAGGCTTAGTGCTGGTGGGGGATAAAAATGGCCTGGAAGTCCTTCAGAAGTGAGCCATTGTGGACTGGGGGTTCGAGGAGAAGCGCAGTAAGCAGAAATGTCTGAGGAAGCGGGAGATGCCAGCTGATTAGTGTAAAAGGTTCCATATGTCCTGGGCCTCGTTATCCTCCGTCCTACAAATGCGCCCCACTTCTGCTGGCATTTATTTTTTCCCTGAGCCTGGAGATTCTTTCTTACCCCATCAGATTATCGACGTCTATCGATCTTGGCCGCAACTCTGCCGAGAGCCTCTCGCTGCGACGCCGCAGGCCCTGCGGCTGCGTTCTGCATCCTCCTCCTCCGAGATCCTGCAGCATCGCATGGCTGCCGTCGCTAGGCAACAAGCAGCTCGTGCCTCCAGTCAGACACTCCAGGACGAAACTGTAATCTCCTTATTTAGTTTTTTTTTTTTTTTTTTTTCCTTTCCAGAGTGCTGCATGAATGTTAAATGGACGTTATGAAAACCGCGGCGGTTTTGGTGAATTTCTGCAGGGCTGCAGCCTCGTCTTTCTGCCCACCGTATATATTCTGCATTCAGATGTGCATAAATCCATTGACTCTCTTGTTATGCAATTGCTGGCTGCAGCTTCTCTCTAGCTGCTCTCTGCTCTGCCTCTGTCTCGGTCGTCTGTTTCTGCCTCACCGATCACTAAAAGTGTCTTGCGGTCATTAAAGTTGCTCTGGAGACCGGTGTGTGAAGAAGGCGAGATGTGCGCACGTTTCGATCACCTTTGGAGAACAGTCTAATTTTTTTTGCACTCATTTTTTTTTTTTTTTGTTTTATGGTCGTGCTTCAGGCCGCTTAATGGAGAAGTGCATTATTCCTGCTGCTTGCCGTGATCTCTGGCTGGCCGGGAGCGACTTTCTTTGGCTACGGTTTTCTTTACATGTCAGGGAAGTTCGATGGATAGTATTTACATGGAAAGTGATTATCCCGAGACCATTACTTTGGCTATCGGTCATATACTGTTGGCTAGAATGGATGGGAGATCTGACTCCTTGAAACAGAGGCTTTGTTTCACATGGCATTGTGGGATAGGTTGATTACATATGAACAATGATGCAAACATGAGGTGCCCCAGCATTTCCTGTGTCGTAATGAATGTCTGAGGCCAGTTTGACTGGTTGCCATGAGACTGGTAGGTCATATAGAGTGATTGTAGGAAAGCAGATACGCTGCACACATGCACCATTCTAATATTGTTTTTAAGGTGGGGGCATAAGAGGGGCTGCAATTCATACAGAGGGGCTAACTTTATTAGCCAATGATACGCTTTGTGTTGGTGAGTGACGGGAGATAGGGCACTTTGGGGACCAATCAGCTTTCAGTTGTGGCTCCGCCCCACTATACATGCCCCGGGCTGCCCATCCGCTCCCTCAGGCGCGTTCAGCGGTGGGACGCAGACGTCCCTCAAACTTCAGAAAGACACCAAGCCAAGAGGGAAAGAGATGGAGGGATGCAGAATTCTTGTCGTTTTATAATTCTCTGCCTCTTAGCTATTTTTCTGTGCTGGGGGACTTTCCCCCCGCCCCCCCCCTTCTGTTGCGCCTTTTGGGAAATGTTACAATCTGCTTTTATTAAAAAGCCGTTTCTAATATTTTGATGCATAAACTCGAATAACCTCATTTCTTTCCTCAGTTACATTTTTTTTCTGAAGATGGTTCTAATATAAAAGCGATGAGAGGAAAGTCTGTATTAAAGCCTTAATTATTCATAATTGTAATCCTGGGCAGCTGTCATCTGCAGAATCTGCTCAAAGGATAAGGGCTGAAGTTTTAGATACTTTTACCTAAGGCTGCATGTTAATACCAGTACAATGTTACAAGGGTATGTTTGCCATGCTGCCACTGGACTGGATGAACCGGCGATCCGGAGAATATTAGAGGTTAATATAGCAGAAAGTGCCCCCTATTGGCCACATGGTGGTGACGCGTGGGGCAGAGAGCAGAGTGTAAGCCGGCAGACTGGGGGGAGCGTAAGTCACTGGCCTTAACCATAGGCTGAGGTTTCTGTTTCTGTACTTAACATAATGAGATGTGCTGTAATAAAAACTATAAACCCTAATGAGTTCCACTGAGTGGCGCGTGTTCCGGCCAACCGTAATGTGGAATTGTTGGTTCCTGGGAGGTTGGTTAAATATTGGGGGGGGGTTTGGAATGTACCATTAAGTGGCATGGTAGGCCATAGGCGGGCTGTGTATATTTCTGCCTCTGGGATGGGCTATAGGATCACTGCAACCCTGCACTGGATTATCCAGTGATGGGTGAATGCATATGCTAATAGTAGCTGACAAAATTGTACCTTTTTAGGAGGGAAATAATTTGGGGCTTTGTATTGCATCATATCTAATTTTCCACGCTGATGATGATATTTTCAAACGTTATTCCAGTATTTTGAAATCTTGCTGATAAAATACTCTGAGCATGAGGGAGTCCCCGTGATGCATTTTTTACCACTCCATTTCAAAATACCATGGTATACCCTAAATACTGTGGTATACCATATTACAGTAATAACTCTCCAGCCTAAATCCTTCCCATCTGCCCTCTAAAGTCTTGCACAGGAGTCCCAGTATGACTGTATTACGGCATACCCCGGTATGTAGAAATTTATTTTAAATTTACTTTTTTAAATACAAAATATAGACGGTCCCCTTTTAGTGGGCAGCATTAATGGAGATTGGAGCCTCACTTAAGTTTTTTAAAAAAAGAAAGAAACGATTTAAAGAATATCATGCATGTGTAGGTTGATGCCACAAAGACAAAATGCGCCATGAGTGCACTGTAAACTGCTTAAACCTAGTGTGCATGGTGACTGGGCAGTGACAGTGGTGTCAATAAAGGAAGGGCGATCTCTAACTCTTCCTCGTAGCCCTAGCGCTTCCACACTGATGAGCCCGTTTAGACTGTCTCTGATTCTGATGTTTACAGTAGCTTACATGATTCACTTTTTTTAAAAACGTACTGTCATGTACCTTATACCAGGGTGAGATGTTCAGAAGGCATGACGATTTGAAAAAACAGATTTCGCCCAAGCATACCTAGTATAACGAGGGGCGCCCCCCCCCGGCGGGGGGGGGGGGGGGGCGACGCCCCCAGCCCCCGGGGGGGGGAGCGGGGGAGCAAAAATTGGAGGTTGGGGAATGCCCAG
>JAODKC010000082.1:4322465-4336581 GCA_026777985.1 Mormyrops attenuatus | reverse complement strand
CCCAGACTGGTCTCTGTCTGCTACATCCCACCCTCCCCCGTTTTATGTACCTGTGAACGAATAAATGTCCGTTTTCTCCTGCCCAAGCCAGTGTCCCGTGGATCTAGGCCACCAGTCAAAAGTTTTTGCACACCGCAGGTTTTTACCACTGTTCCATTTATTTAATAAACTGCAGATTTGATGTTCTCGTTCAGCATTGGAAAGTTGACTGAACAACTATAAATAAAGAAGTCAAATAAAGCAAGTTTCCTTCATAATATGGAAAGAGGATGTAACGGTGCATGTCTGACATCCCGTTAACTGTTTGTGTGGTGATGGTATAGGCAAATTCTACGATGTCCTTTAACTTTAAATACACCAGTTAACTGCATCATCCCAGTGGCAGTGTGTGTGCTGGTAATTGCCACTGTGCTTGACGGAGTGCGTGTTTAACTCCGCGAGGAGGCCGAGCGCGTGTTTCCTGTATGTGGGCATGTCACTGGTGTGGCGGTTCACATGCCTGCTGGTCGGCGGCTCGGTGACTCTGCAGCAGATGCTGTTTTTCCTGAGCTTTCGGTGACTTACGCGGTGACACATTGCCTCGGGGCCATGCAGTGGGAGGCACTGTCAGACACGGAAAGGGGGGCGGGATTTTCGTTAAAGGCCGGTAGAGAGATACTGGACTTCTCCCAGGATGCATGGTGGCCATGCGATAAGGCGGGTGCCCCCCCCCGCGGCAGATTTACGCCGCTAGAGCTGTTTTATGGGTCTGGTCACGCAGGCAGCCGGGGCGATGGGCGTTTCTGTCACGTAGTTCTGCCTAATGGACATTCCAATAGGTGGAGACCATCCAGGGAGCGATAATCGATAGCGTTTGCGTTGGGTTAACCATCCGACCGTTACCTTGTTATCTGTCTCTTATAATTTACTCCCTGGCGTTTAAGTTGGTCGGGCTGCTCGTGAAATTTAACTTAGTGAAGCAGAATCTGCTGCGACTCGGTGGAACTTGAGGGAAATTTTTAAGAGTGTGGTTCTAGAAACCGAAGCGATGCGAGGGAGGCCAGGGAGGTGTGCCACAACAGGTGATTGACACCCTACGTTCATACGGATTTTTTCAGTGACCTCTGTTTTGGGGGCTCGGCCATCAGAGTCATATCGGAGCGCGTGATTGGAGCCAGCGTCGCTGATTGTACCAATAATCTGAAAGGCATAGAAGTAGATGGGACCCTCTGATTGGACCTCGAACCTGGAAAGTATGCGGCTCCACCCCTTCCATTTTCTGTGCCCCGTGACCCTGAGATCTAAAGCCTTGCTTGGAAGGATTTGTGCATTGATGAAGTGCGCTTAATGCCCCCCCCCCAGCAAAAATCGGCGCTTTTTTTGGGGAATGACTCCTCAGACTGTGAAGTAAACCACATGTTTAGGCTTGTTAAACCGGAGGATGCTCATTTTCTATGGAGGGGTACATTTTTTTTTTTAATCCCCTATTTAAAATCCGTAATTGAGTTAATTATGACGCCCGTCGTGCAAGTGGTAATTTGAGGCACTATGGGGCCCTACAAGGGCTGCGGTGTGTCACAAGGACCCCTCAGGGACCCACGAATGGGGCGACTTGTGCTGCTGTTTGTTCTTCCATGTTCTTCATTTACATCTGACTGCGGTAGTAGCTGGAGATGGGGGGGCCTCGATCATGACCCCCCCCCCCCCCCCAAACCCACGGGATTAGGCTTGGACTGTGTGTCTGGTGACACATCCCCCTCTTTTTCTACTCCAAGTCTTCATGACAGTATTTCGGAGGCTGGCTCTTCATATCTTTTATTTATATATGTGATATATGTTTTTATAAATATAATGTACGGCATCCGCTTGGTTCCCTTCCAGCTCGGAGTGTGGCTTCTAGCGGCTTGAAAATCACTTAAAAATAGCCGGATATTTGAGTGGGCGATGGGGGCTCATATTTTAATAAAAATGTGTGTAAATGTCAAGGCCACTCCACCTTTGAGTGCTTGGCGGGGGGGGGTGGGGGCACTGCAGGTGTAATACCGACCAATCCTGTCCTTGTATTCATGACTGGAGAAAGTGATAGCGACGAGGAAGGACTAGCTATTTGTGAATTCTTTTTTTTTGTTTTGTTTTTTAAACCTGAACCCGTGCGAAGCTGTAATTTGAGCTTTAATGCTGCGTGAGGCGTGAAGGAGCCTCAGGCCATACCCCCCCCACCACCACCACATTACACTCTGCTGAATGTAGGCGACATGCACGACCGTTGGAAATGATGGCTCAGTGGGGGCACGCTTCACACCTCCTGGCTTATGGGTGCCGTTCCTGTCCTGGTTCTGTGTGTGTGTGTGTGTGCGTGTGCGTGGGTGTGCAAAGCCTCTCGAAGCAGCCGTAGTAAGACAACGATTTAACAATCAATATAAGCGGTTTATTATAAGCGGATGCGGTTTCGCGCCTTTTTAGATAGAGGTGTGCGTCTGTGAGCGTGTGTGTGTGCGCGTGTGTACCCTGCATTTCCCTGCATGGACTCCAGGTTCTCTGTGAGGCCAGGACAGTGGTTATGGCAGGTGCATAGATGGCCGATGACAGCCTGCCATAAGCCCTTTGCCGGAAGTGTTGACGTATTCCCTGCTTGGAGCTGGATCATCGTCTTGTGTTTACCTTCTACTGAACCCCTGTTGAATAGCAATGCTTGCGGAGATGCCAGACTCTCTCTCTATTCAGAGGAATGCCACCATGCAGAATTTTCTTTTTTGCTCATTCATTTGTTTTATTTAGCACCTGTGGACGTGGAAAAACCATTTCTAACTGCAAATTGCTGACATAACTTTGGGTTTATTATTAACACTTTTCACAGTGGCGATTCACATCACTGTTTTAATTGGAGGAAGGTGTTGTCCTCCAGTCTGTGGGCCAATGAAAAGGAGCCGTCCTCCACATTCTAACGCCCCCGGCTGGCCATCAGCAGGGATAACCGCGGCAGTGCCGTCTTAAGTCGAATTCACACACTTAGTGCAAACCAGATCCCTTGCAGTTTTATTATTTTTTTGTTAACTGCGTCCTTACTGTTAGTGGCCTGGCGCAGTTTTTAAATTTTTTTTTTTATTAAATAAACAGAGCAGTATTTTTTTTTTTTTTTTTTTTTTTAAATTGGCAGTGACTGGTTGTGGTGGTTGTGTATATTCAGACTGAACCAGATGGCTCCATTTCGGCGCACCATGGCAGAGTTATTCGGTGACTCCATTTTACTAAGCTACTTCTGTAATAATGATCAAATCCAGGCATGATTCTGCTGGGCTGCTCGCACTGCGCCTTCGCATGCCAAACATCTCCGACCTGAGCGAAGCTTGCAGCAGCCTTCTCTGAACTTCAGGAGGCCCTCTCTGCTGATTACAGGTTTACATAATGTCTGGCTTCAAGCTGGGCCGCCGGGTTGGCATTTGCGACGGGGCGATTGCCTTGTTTTACAACACAAGCTACTTAAAAACATTAACGTCTTTGGACTACCGAGAGGTTCCTACCTGGATGGATGGATGTGGCTATTTCGGTGGTAGGCGGTAAGCATCAGCTCCGACGACAGAATGGGTTCGAGCGGCGCTTTGTCAGCCTAGCGGAAGTGGTTCCTACCAAGCTGTGGAGTATCCAGGCACCCGAAAGTCCTGGTCTGGTACTTCTGCCATTTAATGGCACACTGATCTGATAGCCCACACTTTATCATTTTCCCTCTGGCCGCCTCCTGAGCATGATTACATGACCTTTTGAGGTGGGGGGGGTGTGATATATGGTGTGATTGGGGACCCCTTAGCGGGGAATCTAATCAGGCTGGAATCAGGAGGGAACATATTTAGTGCTCCCTACTTGGCACTGCTGGTGCGTACCACTTGAGAGTTCTGCGGGGGGGGGGTCAGCATTCGAGCACCAGTACCTGTGTGGCAACTCCTTCAACAGCACTGCCAGAGGAGGACGGAGTCATGCCTACCTCAGGGTCGAGGTTCATTACCCATTTTCCTCCGCTTGCCGTGGCCTGCTCTCGGCACTCTGTGATTAAGCCAGTGCCGCTCGTTTATTAAATTAAACTGTAAACACTCTCAATGGGCCAAATCGCCTGCAAGGCCAGAGGAAATAAGTCTACTACCTGATATTGGATTGCCGTGGAGGGCGGGGTGGACCTCAAGGACAAGCTGCACTCCTTAAGAATCTTGTGTTCATTTACATAGCTGGAGATACACATAGTGAAACTGTCTAGGTTAGACATAAGTTCAACAGCAGTGCCCCTCTTGGGATTTCCTCTTCCAGTCCGTTAGTCATCCCCCCTGAGTAGGATCCTGAGGAGGAAAGGCTGTAGCAGAGTCATGGGTGTGACCTTTGCTCCTGGTGCTGATAAATGGGGTCATTGCCACAGAAATGAACTCATAGAAGTTTTAATTACACACAAATGTTTTGAAGGCAGAAGGAAAAATAATTGGTTGCCTCCGATCAGATTGTAGAGGTAGTGGGTCCAAGCAACTACAGGAGAGAGGACCAACCAATCAGATGTCTTGATCCTGCCTTGTCAGGTTGCTTGGACCCACCTCCTCTACAATCTGATTGGTTCAGGGAGATAACCAATCACTTTTCATTCTGCCCTCAGAAAAATTTTGTGTAAATAAAACTCCCATGAGCCAGAAATGACGACTGAAGGCGTCCTCAGTTTTCGGAGCCCTTTGTTCTTGTCGGTCACAGTGGGTGGACACATTTAAGCCCCCGCTTAAATGAGATTAACTCTGTTGTTTGAGTCAAGCCATTCGTGACTCTTGGAGTAGTTTTCGAAATAAACTGGAAGCCTGGAGTGGTTATAGCGATGGTTGTATCCTGGCTTAAATCAGATGTCAAGGAACTTGCAATGGATGGGAGAACTTCTTGGGGAAAACGATACTTTGAGTCCTTTGATTTCCATGATTTCTGTCAAGTAAATGGCTGAATTGCTTGATTATGTACGCAGATATATACATATGAGAGGCCCTGAAGGGGAAATTATCTATGAAGAGCCAGCAATTGCTTGTCAGCCTCCCGTTGGAAAGGTTGCTCAGTCAGATGTCATGTTTGTAAATGAAGTTTAGTCATGCGGTTATTTGGGTGCCAAAAAACAAGACGGCAGACATATTAAGCAGAGTATCAGATCCACGGTGGTGTATGCTAATTAGTAGATGGATTTCTTTATGAAATGAAGTGAGGTATACATTGGATAAACTTTACACTTCTTCAGTAGCTCCAGTGATGGGATTTTGGCAGCTTCCCAAGATGTATTTTGTGCAAATGTAATAAATTTGATTACATTAATTGTGTGTGTTTTGTGTGTGTGTGTGTGTGTGTGTGTGTTTTTTTTTTTTTTTTTAATGCCCGGTGGGCTCCGTGCCTGTTGCATCTCTGCTTGCTTGGAAGGGGTAGGGTCTTTGGATCCCTTGAGTTTATAGGGCAAAGCCCCAATCTTTTTGTTGAGATTTATTTATTTTGTTTTGATATTGTGTGTGGAGTCTCTGCTGGGCTGAGGATGCAGATAATCTACCTGAAGATGGATCTATCACCGAGATAAGCGATGGGTAACCTTCCTCCACAATAGGTCACCCGGTGTTGAATTGCATGCCTCTCTGTTACTCCGCACTTGCGCTCTAGATAGAATCGATGCCTCATACATTGGTGATCCATTTTCTTAAAGCCCTAAAGAATTTATATCAGATCTGCTGTAATATGCCTGTGGAATTTTAAATTTATTACAAATTCTAATGTTCTTTGAGTAAGTGAGCAGGACCCTTAAGGGAATACCAACGGACAGGAGGACATTCGTTTGAAAACTCTTTTTCGTTTACCTTATTTACTTGTCACAAATAATATGCACACTTGACGGCTGACGTTGACAGCTATTCACTTGAGCCAATGTTTTTCTGCTATTAAACGCTCACCAGTCCAGTGGGAAACATCAGTGCTTCAGGGGACCAATGCTGCCCTGGAAATCAGTGGAAAAGCAGAGGAATCCTAGCCAGAGGACCACCGACAACGGGCGTTCTAGGGTGCAGTCAAAGGGACGGACATCCAGAGAAGGTCCAATGGGAAAGCCTCTTGACAAGATGGCCAGTGGGATTGGACTGATGGGAAACTCCGCCCATATGACTGAAATTTAAACAGACGGTAATCTTTCTTTCCCTGTATAAGATTTAATATAGATACACTCTCAGTACATTATTCAATAAATTACGTGAGATATTCAACGCTTTAATTAAAACTATGAAATAGGTTGTGTGTTAATGATGTTGCGCAACTGTAGGCTAATGTAAGTGTTCTAAGCATGTTTTTAAACTAGGCTAGGCTAGCCTCTGATATTTGTTAGGCATATCGGAATGCAACTCCGTCGAAATCCGGGGGGTGTCTACATATTAGATGTACTTGGATAGCAGTTCCCTGTTATATGATATAGAAGACTTCATCTTTATTGGTTTGATTTCCGTGCCATTGCCCCACGTACGCCAGACATGGCGTTGAGGTCCATTTCGACCTGTGGATGGTAGCTTTCCTCTAGACAAAAACGAGGCGCGGTGCAGCTCCGTAAACACCGGACTCCTCGCTGACTGGCATGTATTGACCGTCAGTCTCCTTAAGCCTTGGTTTTGGGGACCAATCACAGAGCTGGTTAACTTGTGATAAAAGTGGCGGGACGATTTCCTGTGGTTGGACGCAGCTCTGGGGTGCCGTGGAAGCTCTTATGGATGGGGGGTAGTGGGTGAGTGGAAGGACCTGCGATCTAGATCAGCGGAGGACCGGGGAGATTTGGGGTCCCCTTGAAACGCATTTCTTATAGAACCGCAGAGTATTTTTAGCCTTTTTTTTCCCATGGAGAGGAAAGTCGCTCCAGTTTTCAGGCCCAGCTACCGGGATACGTCCCTTTTGTTTTCTCGCTCAGTGCTGCCACATCCGCTCTAATTAATTCTCATTTTCGTTTTTTCATCTTTAAACTTGATGACTGCAGCAGACATCGCGGGGACACTCTTTAGCCAGAATTTGGTCTTCTGAAAGTGCCTGTTTGGCCTCTCTTGAGGTTCTTTTTTTTATTATTTTTTATTTTTACCAGGAGTGGAAATGTGCATAACCTGATCCCATCATGCATTGCGACTGGGGCTGAAAAAGAGGGCATGGTATCCGGAATGTTCCCTCAACTCTTCATCCATTGTCCTAATGAGGGAGTTTCTGTTTCAGCCTTGAGATATTAATAGTATCCCACGCAGGGATGCTTCGCAGCAGGGGTAGCATGATTCGGCTGATGGGGATGATGCACTCGGGGGCTGCTCTCTGCCATTTCTCGCAGCGGCGAGGTGACGGAGGATGGACCATGCCGCTAATTGCTAATTGCTCTTCCTCAACTGTGGGGGGGAAAAGGCCAGGTTGAGGCCGCGAGGAATGTAGTTTTTGCCTTCCGGTTGGCAGAATCGCAGCCACCCTGGCCAAAGAAGATGGAGTTTTATTCATCACAAGTTGGACTACGGCTTCTGAATAAAAATCCCTGTATGGTTACAGAGGTAGGACACCCGCTCGGTCACAGTGACCAGGTTCAGTGAAAGAGTTCCCACGCTCTTGGATCAACTTCAATACATTCTTTTTTGCCTCTGACATTGAAGGTGGAACATGATGTTTTTTTTTGGTGAAGGCCTTCCCATTCTGGACCGTGTGCTCAGCTGTACTTGGATTATAACTGGGTGCTCTGGCTACTGGGATGGTTGACGGTGTGGGGCGCTATATGGCTCAGTGGGTTAAAACGCTGTGCCTGCGATCGGAAGGTCGCTGGTTGAAATCCAAGCATCGGCAGAGTGATTTCATCCTTGGGCCCCTGAGCGAGGCCCTCAACCCCCAGTCGCTCCATGGACTGTGTGACCCAGCTTTCAATTGTACAGCACTTTGGATAAAAGCACCTGCTGATTATATAAATTGTAATTGTTTGGCAGGATCCCGGCCGAAGAAGCTGATGAATGGTTAAGGAACAGCTATTTGTTGTAGATAGCAGATGCTGTTGTTTGTAGCTGTTTCATGAGATTTTTATATATATATTTGTGTTGTTTTCACCTGTTTAATGCAGCTGGACATCTGCTCAGGTGAAGGTTAAGTACTATATCATGAGGTTCAGTAGTGTGGTGCCAATCAATGATTATTCATTAGTAGGTCTGGTTCGGTCAGCGCTACTGCATGCCGATTCGGGTCGAGAGGGGGCTCTCGGTTTCGAGGCTCCGCCGATCAGCCCGGCACGAGCTCTGACTGACGGATGAGTTGGCTAGCGGCTGACATGTGGCAAGGTCTCCGTATCTTGCCCCCCCCGCGCACAAAGGCTTGTTGTTTTATGATAGTGATTAGGCAGCTCGGAGAGCCACTAATGTATCTCCTCAATTTGGGCTTTATCAGACAAGTGGAAAAAGCCAGCAGATGGGCATCATGCTTTTTTAAAAAAATAAAAAACCCTTTGTTTCTGGATGAAGACTGATCTGTCGCATTCAGGCAGAGAGAAGGCTTCACGCTGCGTGTCCAAGCTCTGTTTGGTTAAAGACCAGCCTCTCGATCCACCGTCGCTCACTATTAGCAACAAAAAAAAGCAGTATAATAATGTGTCTGGGTTGGGTTTATTTATTTCTAACCCCAGAATGCATCTGTCATTAAATTCTTCAGCTTGGGAAGAGGCATCAGTCACAAAGATGACTGTACTCGATGTCACCGGAGCGACTCAGTGCCCCCCCCCCCCCGCTTCATCTTGGGTCTCAACGACATATCACACGTGCACTTTAAGTGTGAGGTGGCTATTTACAGGCGGTCTGCATGGCGAGGCTCTCCTTGGTTGGTCTGGGAGCCGTTCATTCTTAGATGAAGCAGCACATTCCTGATTAATGACTGTTTTCACAGACACTTTGTTCCTGATGACATTTATAATGAAGATTAACTTTTCTATATCATGTATTTCTGAAATGAAAAAAGCCAAATTTAAGGTGGTGGTGGAAAATACTGGAAAGTTGGGATTTTCTCCAGGACTGGGACCCAGAGAAGGTCAGTTGCAATAGTATGTTGTATCGGTCTGTGGATCCACTTGGACGGTTTTAGCCATCATTGGAGATGCCCTCATCCTTGGATTCAGAACCAGAATCACATCAGACTCAATTTCCAGTCCTTTTCTGCCCTTGCTGGGTTTACCCACTGGGGGGGCTTGATGTTGTGAAGTAGAACAATCAACGTAAATTGATCAAAGCACCCACACTTTTTCAGAGGAACTGAGAATATGTCTCTGATGGGGATCTGCTGCTGGTGGTTCACCGCCTTTTCCTGTTTCCTCCTCTGCACCAGTGTCATCCCGCTGGGATCTGCCCCCTGACTGCTGTGGTGCGGCTCGGCGCCCAAGCTGTCAGGACAGTTTGAGGACTGCGATACAGAATGAGTCCCAATTCAAGATTAACCAAAACCGTCTTGGATGTCCCTCCTGCCCTGACTTGTGCTGGGAACCGTGGGACATCACCGAGTTGGGTAATTCAGGTCCAGAGAATACAAGTCCAGACCGGGATTTAGTTTCAACCAGCTAGTTGAGCATAAAGAGGCATAGTCACAGAGTAGTCAACTGGTTGGTTGGACTTTTACTCTCTCAACCTGAATTACCCAACTTTACCCAATTACCCAATTCATTGGCGTCCTGTTAGCATAGTGGGTATTTCCCCCCCATTTTTATTGAATTGTTTTTTTTTTTTTTTTAAATTTTTTCATTCATCTCCTTGTTTGACTGGTGGTCTTCTCTGTTGCTGCTTGATGGAAATGCACAACCGAAGTCTTATGCGGAACAATGGCCTCCATTCAGTCGTGCCTCTTTCAGAAGGCAGCTGAATTTTGATGGAAGGGGTTGGCGGCCTTTTGTTATGGATGAGTGATCGCCGGGAGGGACGAGTCTGCCCCCTTGTAGCCTCACGGAGGGCGCGGGCAGTGATCTGAAGGCTTGTGGTGTTTGCCTTACCAAGCATGCCTGGGACACGGTGCCCTTTCACCCGTCTCGAGTTCTGCTGCCAGGATGGCTGTGAGTGCCGGTTAAGTGGACCAAATTGCTCCAGTTTGTTGCAGCGCAAACAGTCCAGACGTTCACCTAATAATGGCCTCCTGATGTCAGCGTAAGAAGTAGTCTGATTGGATGGTTAATTGCACTAGTGTCAGTGCGTGAGAGCCATATAGCCATTCAGGAGCTTTACATATCCCACTCCAATAAACGCAACAGCAGCGGTTAAAGTCGGTGACCTACCAATTGAGCCTGTTAATTCTGTACTCCAGCCTCTTGTATACTTAATTTAATGACTTCAAGTTCCATTGCAAACACTCTTACAAAGGAGCTACCCTACTGATTTAACAATGCAAGTAATTTGTGCAGCTGCAAGTTTGCTTTCCTGATGTTTGTTGCCATGTTGTTCAGTTCAGAGGATAGCGCTACACCTTTCTGACACGGCCTTATCGTCAAAGGCCTGCGTGCCCATTACTCTGGGCTCCTCACTCCCAGTACTGGAAACATTTTATTGACTAGAAGTCAGTCCCAGTAAATTGGCAAAGAACAAACCAGAAGGGCTGGAACATTCCGGAAGCTGTAGTTGCCGGCCGCCTGGTCGCTGGTAAATATCTCGCAGTGACAGTGAGAACACCTTTGTCATTGAAAGAGATGATGTCAGTTTTATAACCTGAGGTTGTTTTTTTTATTTCTATTTTTTTTTCTTGCGGTATCCAAAAGCAATGCCTCTACATGGTCTCCTCAGTCCCTGATGTGATTGGATGGATCTTTAAATGGGCGGAGCTTCAACGTCAACGAGATGGGCCAGCACTGGCCGTGTCCTGTGAGGCTCCCTACCATGTGTTTTGCCCTTTCTTGTCTGTGCCTGTCGCTCATTACATATGCTGACATAGACTTCTGTGCAAGTGGCGACTCATGTTGTTTTTTTAAATGAATATCTAAGCCGTCGGACGTGACCCTTTACGGGATGCCTGCTGAGTGCGGTTGCTGGCTCCTTGGAGCTATTTCTGTCCATTCTGCCTCCCTGCCAGGGTGATTGTTCTGTTTTTTTTTTTTTGTTTTTTTTTTGATGCCATTAAGGGATATTGGGTGTCCCATTTACTATTTCACGGAGTCCTACCATGGCTAACGGCAGGTCTTACAGAAGCATCATTAGTGAACCTCTCGGCCGTAATGGGGCCTGACAGCAAATCGAGGGAACTGTAAACTGAAATGGCGTGTTAATGAAACGTGAACAGCCCCAGCTTTTAAGCTACGTATATTTCTCTATCTATACTAATGCTGTGTGTTTGCCCCAACGTGATTGTTTGTTTGGTTTACATAATTGGGGCCATAGCCCACTTCCTAAATGTTTCTGCTCAGTATAGCAGCGTTAATATATTAAGACCTTCAGACGTACCTCATGATCAATTGCGTCACTGTGCGCAAATGGTGAGAACCGCTTTGGTTCTGATGAAATTTAGTAAACAAAAACAGCTTTGCTCTGAAGTTGATCTCCTGGTTGGCAAACTGTCACCTTCTCGTCGTGCATTCTCCTACTTGCTTCTTGTGGTCAAACTTCAAATTTTAAAATGTATTTATTTTAGTGCTGTCAAACGATTAAAATTTTTAATCAGATTAATCACAGGGTTGCTGTGGATTAATTTTGATTAATCACGATTAAATTTTTAATCTATATTAATCGCGTTTCATTTTGCATGAGCAATCAGACTCGAAAAAAGGGAATATTTCGGATTCCGAGATTACGTCACATCCGCTAAAAACGAGAAACAGAGTCGAATGCATTCCATCTGCCACAGAAATGCAAAACCATGGACCCATATCAAAAAGCAAGATTTTTTGCTTAGCTGGACAACTTGTCGGATTTAAGGTACCTCAGTTTAAATGGTCTTTATCTTTGTTCACTTAAAATTAGCCCGAACCGTAAATCCGACAAATAATCAGACTAATCATGAAATTCAATTCTAGCCCGGTTAATTGCCATTGTTAGCAATATCAGTTGATAACACATTACGCGTGGTACTTTACGTATAAAACTCCGTAGCAACGCGTCCACAGATAAGTTGGACGGTATAGTGTGTGACCGATTTTAATGAGCCACAAATGAGAAGTTGTGCTTAAACAGTATAAAACTACAACTTTCCCTTCTGTTGATAAAGGGTGCAGCCATCTTGGATTCTGAACTCGGGATCCTCTGTGCTGCTCCAAGAAACGGGAGTGCGCATGTCATCACTTTCGGCTTCAAAACTCGGAATCCAACTTGGAATACGAGTTCCGAGGGCAAATAGAATGCACCGAAGCTGGCCGAAATGCGTTAACAGAGACATTTCAGGGATTTTGAGTCATTCTGCTCAGCAGATGGGTTAATTGCGTTAAAATTTTAATCAGATTAATCATGATGATGGATTAATCCGCGTTAACCCGTTAATTTTGACAGCCCTAATATATATATTTTTTCATGGCTGGATCTATGATTGCAGCCACTTTGAAAACAAAATGGTCTTGTAATACGTGTCTCTCTCGTCCTGCCTGATCTGAGCTCTTGAAATCTCATGGATTGTTCTTGTGTTATGAAGGTAGCAGACAAAATAAGGTCACCTCGACTTGGTTTTTAATAACAATTCTGCTTGTATCATCTGAGGTCGTCTCAGTGCTGCAGGGACATGCCATTTAATTTGAGATAGAAATGATTTTCTGCAGTTATACTGTCAAAAGCAGAAGCTGAACTTATTTTTATATGCTGGCTTGGATAGAGCAATCTGGCAAAGACGGTCGGCACTTGAACCCATATTGTGAGTTTCCAGCAGTAATTGAACTTTATTGACAAACTACATGAAATAAACTGTAGCATTAATTTCCTTTGGTGTTTTTCCCTTTTGGAATGCTGATTTCCATGACTTGTGCTCTTTATTTAGATTTAAAAATAAAATTGTCAGTGTTCTGTCAGTATCACTGCTTCCCTAGAAATAATTCGGTTTTTTCAAACGTGTGCAAGGGATTTGTTCAGGGTTATGCAAATTTTTTTCTCTCTCCAGATTGTGTCTAAGATAGGACCAGAATGCTGGCCATTCAGCTGAAATACTCCAAAATCCTACTCGTTTTACCTGCCTGTAATCCTTGAAAATCTTTTCTGCAGATACGTTAATTCTGTTGCTCTAAATCGGTTCTCCATTTGCCAGCCTACGGGTAGGAAACTCCCACTTAGCTATTTTTCTAACTCTTCCCATTTGAGGCCCACGGTTGCTGTTGGCAATATCTGTTTAATTCTTCTGAAACTGAGAGGGGAAAAAAATCAGAGGGAACTGTTAAAATTAGGCTGTGTTTCACTGGGACGTCATTAGCTAGCGCACAGGCCTTTGACGCTGATGTTCTATGGCACTTAAAGTTATTTCGCTTCAAAGGGAATGGGGGCCGCCCTCCTTCCCATCCCTGCGACCTCCGTCGTTGATCAGAAGGAACACCTGTGAGGTGCATGACCCCACCGCGACAGGGACTGTGTGGTAATCAGTGGCGCCCACTCTACCCCCGACACACCTCTTTACCATCGTCCCCTTCCTTTGAAGTCTCCTCTGTGCTGCTGATTGGTTCGTTCCCCACCCGGCTCCCCTGTCTCTCCTTGGATTCGCCGTGAGCATTATGGGAAGCCACCTGGGCTGCCTTTGGAGAGGCCTTCAGAGGCACTGTCCTGCCTTTCTCATTGAAAGCGAGATGGAAACGAGACGGCTAGCACTGAACGCTGACTGTGCTGCAGATCAGCCTCCTTAAAAGCAGAAAAGCAGGGTATTTCATGGAACGTATTGAAATATTTCATTTAGAATAGAACGCTAATAATCAAGCCTCCTATACTTTGGGAATAGCTATACTTCTGTCCTGTAAGTCTTGAATGTTATATATAAAGCTTAGGTGTTTATTGCCCGGACAGCCTTTACTGACTGCTTATGTGCTAGTTATGGTTCCAAAATGGTTCTCGACGGTCAAGTAATGGTCACAGAAGTACTGTTATAGGAACCGCAGAAACTATTTTGTGCATCTTTGATTGAGCTTCTAACTGACCTCTTCAGTGATGGGGCTCTGAAGACCCCCCCCCCCCCGACACAC
>JAODKC010000082.1:4307491-4318410 GCA_026777985.1 Mormyrops attenuatus | reverse complement strand
CCGGCCTCACCCCCCCCCGCCCCCCCCCCCCCCCCCCCCCCCCCCCCCCCCCGCGGGGGGCCGGGCGGGGCCCGCCCCCCCCTCTGGGGGGGGGGGCGCGCCCCCCCCGAGAGAAACCTCAGCAAAAACTTTCTTCTTTAGTCACTTTTTTCACCTCATTGTTTCCCGTATTTATGCATGGCCTCATTTTTTTTATCTCCTATTTGCACTAAACTTCCATTTACCTGGCTGATGTGTGAGTCTTTCTTGTGTCAGAAGCTCACCCATCAGTGTGCCGTCTCTGAGCTTTGATTGAAGCACCATCCATGCTTGCCCAGCAGATCTTTGTAGATGTTCTTCCAGACTTTGTGGTTCTGTAACAGCTGGGCGGCTAAGTGGTTTGAATCTTGGTAATTCGTAAGACCAAAACCACAAAGGTGGTCTATGGGTCATAGCAGTAAATTCTGAAGTGCTTCAGATCTTATCTGGGTTTGGTTGATCATTGCAAATATCTGATCCAGACGCTGTGTCCTGCTGTGTCCGTAGTTTTTGCTCGGGTTTCCGTGGTGGAGTTTGTGGAAATGACGGACACTTGCGGAATGAAAGGCTCTTTGAACTGTCTTGTTTACATCCAGCTTGGGGAGTGTGTCATCACTTGTTAAAGCTTTTTAAGCACGGCGTGTTTCCTGGAGTTGACTGGTTGACTTTTGTTTTAACGTTACAGCCGGACAACATGGTAGTGTATTGATTTAGCAGTGTAGCCACTGGCTCTATGTCCAGTTTGCCCGTTTTTCCTGTTTTTACACAGGTTTCCTTTCCTTACAGATATGTTAGGCGAAACTGTGTCTCTACATTGCCCATAGTATCTGACTGTCGTGCTCTGTGCCCTGTGCGATGGACTGGCATCCTGTCCCTGGTGTCCATTTCCCATTTCCCTGAACTTTCAGGCTGTGGGATCACAGGGAACCTGTACTGGACCAGCAGTATAGAAGATTATCCAGAGCAACTCCTGTAGTTCCCAGTTATTTGACCCATTTCTACTTGTGGATGTATGTTAGTTATTCAGGTCCCTAACATGCAGGTTCCAGTGGTGGCTGTGTAGCTATTTAAACCTACTAACCACTGTAGTTCATTGTTGGCCCAACCCACTCCCATAGTACCTGCATGCCCAAACTCTAACCTGGTATTCATTGCAGATACCAGACCACTAGCCAGTGAATGAAGCTGGGAAAGCAGCCCTGGATTTGGCATACCTGGCCTCGGCCTGTCTGCGTTGGCATACCTGGCCTCGGCCTGTCTGCGTTGGCATTCCCGGTTCACCCTGTTGGTATCTGTGGCACTGACGCTGTTCCTCCCAGTGGGTCCAGTAATAGAGAACACGCCTCACAGCACATCCTGTCACCTTTTACTGAACTAACTGCTTTCCTGAAGCATGTATGAGGTGTCCAGTGAACAAAATCCCCCTTGAGAGTCATGACCTGGTCTTGTGTAACTTGTTTAAATTTTGGGTTAAGAACTAGGTAATATTTCCCATGCAGAATATATAGCAGATACTGCAGTTTTATTTAAGACTAATGGGTTCACAGTCAGTGATTTTGTTCATCTTGCACATTATCTCCATGGACAGAGTGTGGCTGAGTGCATATATGAGAATGAATAAATCCTCTTGCATGGTGTTCCAGAATGCAGTTCATCTTATCTGATACAGGTGGATGATGTCCCATGGTTCAAACGTGGTGGAGACGTGATCTTCACTGGAAATGGTCAGCTGTCTTCCTGTCGTTCCAGTCTGCATTACATGATGATGGTCATATGACGAGGAGTGATCTCCAAACCAAACCCTCAGAAGTGTTTCCAGTTTGCTGTCACGTTCTGAGCAGACGGATGCAAACATCTGTTACTTGCACAGAGACTCGGGATTAGGGTAATCTAATGGGCGGAATCTGAGGGCCTGGCCTGCTCACCTTCTTCTGAAGGTCTCGGGTGTTGAAGTACTGAAGTACTTGCAGCCTCTCTGGGTACAGCGTCTCGAGGAAGGTGGACGTGTCCCCTGTGCCGTCCCGTGTGTGCAGTTCTCCATTTAATGACGGACCTCCAGCCTATCTTCCATCATTAAAAGGAGAGGGGTGACGTTTATGGCTGACAATAGCTAACTCAAACTGGCCACCCTATGTACCCCACAGCCATAATGTCATTTTGTCAGTGCTTGTCTACATCTACCGTTCAGTGGATTAAATCCTCTTTCTGCTTATAAGGGCACTGCCATAGCAATCTGAAGCTTGTAAAATATTGAGCTGTGGGTCTGTCAGTTTTCTGTACATGTTTATCTAAAACGGCATTAAAATAATTATTTTGACTTCGAGCACTGGGCGCAGGAGAATCCATCAGTGTTGAGATGTGAACCAATTGGCGGGTTGAGTGATTGCATCTTCACTATGATAATGGCTTGTCACTTGGTGTTACTGGCACATTAAGTTTATGGTGTCTTTCTTTCAGTCATCGTGTGTATTGTGAGGCTGAGTCCCACGTGATGTAGGCCTCAGTCGGCCTGTTTTATGCTAGCCTATGAGGTGATCCCGCTTGGTCAGAATCCACACTGGAATAAGCAGATAGTTCTGTGCCTTATTGGCCACATTTGTGGCCCCGATGTTGTAGATACGGCCCTTGGGTTGGATGGAATTTAGAGGCCAGGGAGGGTCCTGGGATGCCTCTTCTAGTCTGATTCCCAAGTAGGATGCGCCAAACCGTGAGTGTGCAGCCGGCGGTCACGCTTCCCCAGTGAGTTCAGCTTCTGTGAAAGCAAACTTGATTTGTCAGGCTAGTAATATAATGTTTTATATCCGTTGTCGTTTAAATTACCCATATTAACATAGTGAATGCATATCGCTATTGACAAAGTAGCATTTCATGTCAATACACCAGAGTACTCAGTGCATTGTTGATGGTACTAATGTTATTTAGAACTCAAGATAATAGGTCTTTGGCATTATAGCTCATCCCCATGGGAGCTCATCAATGCCGTACCGCTTACCTGGAAATGTCTACGTTCTAGGCTTCGGGTTCTGGGCTGCTCTGGGCTGTTCTGTGCATCATAGACCTGACAAATTCATGCTGAGAGGTGTGTGTGTGTGCGCGTGTTCGCACGCATGAGCAAGTGACCCTGGGTGTGTTTTCGTCTCCGTGCTGAACACTGTCCAATTTTTTATTTTTATTTTAAACCAGTAATCCATCGATCTGTTTATTTTTTTGCATGTGCCTGAGCCGTACTGAAGGCTGTTAATGTTTTTCTGGTGGCGCAGGTCTAGCCGCACTGCCGTTTACCTTTTTGGTATTTTTTAAGGCTATTGGGGTCACTCCCCCCAGTGGAGCTTGAGTTGAGTGCTTTCACACCCTAATAAGTAGGGTCAGCTGTCGCTGTCCACGCCGGGCTGAAAGCGCAGCTCTCTCAGCATGCCGTGATGAATAGGCCCCCCTGGGCCCCCCCCCGGAGAGTCGGGTCATGTTCGGCTTGTGCGCGTGGCTCTCGCTCATGCCATCATCGATCCTCATGGAGCCTGAGAGCTTGGCAGGTCCCCCCGGTCAGGCTGGGGCCATGCGTCACAGTGTCCCCCTTTGTCCGTCCCTCTTGGCCACTCCAACACGCTGTCCCTTTGTTTCCCATCTACGCTCTCTCTCTATTCCTTGTTTCTTCATTGTTTTCCTATTCATCTCTTTCCGGTGTTGGTTTCCCTCACTGCCTGAAACCCATTGATTTTTTTTTTTTTCTGTTTATCCAGAACCTTCACGAGTGTTCATCTTGCTGACCAGGAAGATCGGTGATCCAGTGCTTGTTTGTGTTATTGTTTTTCTTTTTGGTGTTGGGCCTAATCAGAGGGCTTTTGTCTTTTAATACCAGTTTCTGTATATCCTGCATTATGGTTTAACAAAGCAAAGGACCAGTTCATTAAAAAGAAATGGCACATAATGAGTTTGATGCTGTAGCTTTGGGCAGAGTTGTTTCAGAATGAGTAATGAGCTCACACCACGTTGCGTAACTCATCCTGTGGGCAAGAGACATGCAAATGTGTGGCTGGCGGTGGTGGCGTGCGACGACGGGGTGGCGTAGTGGGGACGGGGGTCTTTCTGTAAGGCGGGCGTTTGAGCGATCCCCCGGACACCCGGAGTAGAAGGCGCGTTCTACCAGTGTTTCGAATGGCAGAAGGCAGGCGTGGATAGTGTCGCGGAGTGGGGTGGGGGATTGAGCTGCATGTGAAGTACTGTGATTCATCTGACTGATCCCCCCCCCTTCTCCCCAATAGCCTGCTGTTAAAGAAAGCCGTTACTATGGTGATGCTGCTATCGCTCTGAGCTGCAATAGTAAGGTCATCAAAACGCTGCATTGCTGAAGAGGGTAATTTTCGTTGATGGAGATTTTAAGTTATAGCGGTTTGGGGAGGGGGGGTTAACACGCGGGGTGATGGTGTGAATGGAGTGTGAACCATGGTTATTGTTCTGCCATTCTTATTCCCATCCTTTAGATCTTTACCTGTTTTGTTTTTGTGTGTCATAGTGTGGGGATTTGGTCCATCGCCGCTTGTAGTGTGTAGCTCCACCAAACGGATGATTGCAAAACACTAAAGTTTGCACTAATTTTCCAGCGACCGCTTTTTTTTTTTTTGAAGGGAGGGGGCCCTTCAGGATCAATGCGTCTGTTCGCTTAGCAGAGCGGGAATTCTCCGCTGTAGACCTGACGCAGCGATCCTGCCGATGACGCAGAGAGCCTGGCGCGTGGCTGAAGCAGTGCTGACCTCGTTCACTCAGCATCCAGGTCTCGGCCATCCGAGTCCTCCACAGGACAGCACTTTCGGGGTGGCCTCATTTACATTCTCGCCTTGTTCAGCCGTGATGGTCGTTTTGGCATTTTCGTTTCCTTTATTTGCCATAATCTTGCCCTAGCTACACCCCAGATACGCCAGCTCATGTCTATGTCCCTGCTATGAAGCATATCAATAAAACAAAAGACCAAATGAACGTTATTGTTGTTTTTTAAAAAATCTTTTTCTGTGTGGCTTTAAGTTTCTTCCCTGAGATATAAAAGTGAAGTTGTGTGACCTTAGACTGTAAGGCGTTTTTCATGCTCAGCTGAAAGGGTTGTTCGCCATGAAGCCGGCCTCGAACTGCAGCTGTGGAGGTTAACTGCGGGGGAGGGGGGGCGGGCAGGCGGCCGGACAGCACCGGTGCTTTTGAGCTTCGTCAGGGACACTTGAATAAGATGACTGAGAAGCTGCTGTATCTGGGGGAGGATGAGGGGATTAATAATAATATAGCCTTGATGGTTTTGGAAAACAGGAGTCTGGAAGGGCAGCAGGATATGTGTAGCGGGAAAACATGTCCTAATGAACGGCAAAGACCCTCCCTGCAGATGCAGGATGGGGCGTGGCAGCAGACCGACCAGTGTGCTGCGCGTTAATTTTAATTTTTATTGTCTGTAGTTGTTAGGTTTTTTTTTATTCCTGGTAGATGTCAGGGGCTTCGCTGGACTGCATCTCTCAACTCGCGTAGCGGTTGAGGTTATCTTGTGAGGAAATTGTGCCCCAGAGCTTTGAGGAACCCTTCTATCCATATCCACAGTGGTGGGTAACTCTGCGGGGGCTCGCAGTCAGCTTATGGGACTCCCTTTCTCTAAGGAAATAAATAATTTCATTTGTCACGATTTAATTTTTTTTTTCCCCTCCCTACCTTCCCAGCGAAGGCGTTTTGAAGAGGTGGGATGGCGTTGGCGTCTGGGCAAAGTGCCTTAAAGCTCCTCCCTCTCTTCACCTCGGCCGTAAATCTTGACGCCTCGCTGTTTAAATTCTCGCCATTGGCGCGCACATCCATGGGTGTTTCTTTTAATTTTTTTCCGCCCTCTGTTGAAATCGGTCCCCCCCTTGTGGACTCTAGTTTTGCAAACGGCAGGCTGCCAGTCATTTCTGTTTAATTTTGCCACAGGTCTGCATGAAGTGACATAAACATTTTTACCCATAATCCTCTACTGGATACACAGTCAGAAGATGGATGAATAAATTATTACAATTTTCCTGGAAATCGAAATATTTCCTTAGCTTCTTAGATTTTGCGCGAAGTTTGGTTTACCTGACAAAGTGAGATATATTCTTCGCCGTTTCATGGTCCAGCAGAAGGAAGCTGTGGTGTCAGCACATGAGTGTAGTTACGGGACAGTCCCCGTCCAGTGTGATACTGTCTCTCTTGCCATTTCACTGCAATCCCATTAAGCGGCTCATAGTCAGCTGCTATATCCTGCAGTCGATTCTGTATTTCCTGTCCTTTCCCAAAAGGTGGCTTTTATTGCACATGGTAATAAACAAAGATGCAAAAAAAATAAAAAAATCAGATCACCCCTTAGAATTGGAACGGGGTCGTTTTTAAAGCCCATTTAATCATTTTTCATTTCTATGTATTATGGAACCTGCTGATATGAGAAGGTACGTTATAGCTGTGGCTGGAGAGAGCGGCGCCGTTAAAGTGCACTCTTCAGCAGTATAACAGGATGGTAATGGACACGTCTCTCCCCAGATGGATGCACAGAGAGACTTTTTGCTGATCTCTATTTTCCTGGACCCGCCAGCCTGTGATAAGACTTCTGTGGCTGTTTGGGTTAGGATGTGTGTGTGTGGGGGGGGGGGGTTCTCCTTACTTACAGGTTTTATAGGCTGAATCCCATTCCATGTCCATATTCTGTGGTTAATCCTATCTCTGCCTGTATTTGAACTCCAACTTTGAGTTTGTATGGCTGTATGCCTTCAGCTGGAACCTACCCATACATCTGAGTGTTAGTATCCCTGAAGTGGTTTTTTTTTTTTTAATACTGCATGGGGTACATTGTAGTAATTTTTGTTGTATGTTTTATTAATTCTGTGTAAAGTACTTTGGTCAGCCATTGGTTGGTTTAAACCAACTTGACTTTAAGCCGTAGAGAAGGTGTACGTTCTATAATTTAATGTCCACTGTGTACGTTAATGTAGATGTCTTTGGCAGAGTGCTTTTTCAACCCTTACTATAATGTCTGTTTGATAGCTTGAGGTTTGGTTGTCATGTGTGCTTGTCTGCGTGTGTTTATAAGGTGGGGGACAAAATTTATACATAGGGGCTAACCTTATCGTTAGCCAATGATATGTTTTGAACTGGTGAGTGACAGGGGACTGGCACTCCACAGGCCAATCAGATATCACCCTGGTCCCAAGCCCCTGTGGCCCCGCCCCTGTATGCACCCCTGGTGTGCACATTCGGTCTTGTCTTGGCAGGGAGGTGACACCCAATGGCTGTTCTCTCCGGTTGGCACCACGATGGCTCCTTTGCTTGTTTTTCCACACTGAACCAGCAAAAGTGACCCTTTTCCTGTGTTTGTGATGGGCTTGGCTTGGGAGGGGGGGTGCATTACATAATGAGGAGGGTGGCAGCCTTTTGGGGGGGGTTCTTGCACACCCCTACCTTGGCCAGCTGCTGACTGCAGAGCCCTGGGGTGCCATGAAGACTGTGAGGGGGTGGATTGTGATCTGGGGGGGGAGGGTAATAATAGTGAAGTGGCTTCTTCCATCTCTCAGCAGATTCATTTTAGGTCATCCTCTTGCTGTCCCAGGTCAGGCTTAAAAATAAATGTGCTTCAGCTGGCACCTGATTTGGCTCATCATTTTCCAGAAGAGTCCATCTCCAGGAGTTCTTCCCTTTGCTGACGATGATGCCGGGTGCTGCCCAAATGGTAAAGATGGTGTCCCGCTGGGTCTGTTCCTCCTCCTCCTCCTGAGTCTTTTTGTTTTTTTACTTTGGCACCTACTGACCAGAGGTTTTCATATCCAGAGAGTACAAATCCAGACCAAGATTTTGTTTCAACCAACCAGTGTAGTATAAAGAGTCACAGTCACAGAGTACTCAACTGGTTGGTTGAAACAAAATCTTGGTCTGGATTTGTACTCTCTGGACTTGAATCTCCACCTCTGCTACTTTTGGGTCTCGACAGAATCGTTTTACATTTCTTTCCCTGAAAGATCAGTAGGCATGACCTTACAGTCAGATTTTCATGTTTTTGTTAATATAAGCTATCAAGCAAATGTAGAACGGAATCGTCCAGCACTGTTGGAGGCTTGGTGGGCCGCACCGTAGCCTTCCGGGCTCTGGGGTCGAATCCTTACCATGTTCCTGCTCCCTCTGCTTTTTGTGGACATCCTCTGGGGTAATCAGCTTGCTTCCGAAGATGTGTTCAGGGTGGATCGGAGTCTCTAAATGTTCCAGAGCCCGTGATCTTGTGTGCTTCTGTTTGTCTGCTCTGTTCAGCCTCCCATCGACCATTCGGGGTTGAAGTTTATGGATGAATTCTATTATGAAGCACAGAATCTGAGCTAACTGAGGTTTTTTTATACGGTTGGGGCAGATATGCATCTTAGAAAACATGGAAGTCAAGTAGTGCAGTGGTCGAGTATTTTAAGCCTTTGGAAATCCCTTGTTCTTTGGAGGCTGCATGTTGGTCCTGCCCTGAACCTTTGAACTTAGTCGAGAGTCCAGCACAGATGAGTCCTTGACCGTCAGGTCAAAAATTAGCATGGGTATAAATGGCAGGGGGGTGGGGGGGTAGTTAAACGGCCTGGGGGAGTTTAAGCTAAAATCTGCACTGTTTCTGCCCTGCCTGAGCAGCGTAGCTAATGACGGGGAAGGCAACGGTGTCGCGCTTCGGGGTTTTGCCGGAATGTCCGTCGTGATGCTAATTTTGTTGATTTCAAGTCCCGGTGGCCCAGCGCGTCCCTGGGCCTGTGCCGTTTCAGAAAGTGCCACATAAACGGCTCTTTCTATCCAGCCGGCAACATTCTGAGAACTACCTGGCTCACAGAAAGAGGAAATAATCGTCAGAGTCAGTTTTTGTAAACTGCTTACGAAGTAGAATTGTCACTTTTTTAAACTTATTACTGGCTGATCTTTTTCTGCAGGAGTAATTGCATTTGGGGTACAGTGTCAAAATAAGACTGCGTCTGATCAGGAATGCGAGTTCAATTCCCGAAACACACCGAGACACTTTCCCCACGTATTCCTGAAGCTGCCGTCTGGCCCCCCAGAGTGACAACTCTGGTGGTTTCTTTGAAGAATAGAGGCCTGGATGTTGGTTGCCTACCAAAGTGTCATGGACTGGCTAATTCTGCGGATGACTGACCGTGAGCGAAGCCGAGAAGCAGCATGGAATTTATTTTCGGAGCCAGAAAAGAATCGTTGGATATAGCTGGAATTTTGTTAGTTACTGTAGTGCGCAGTAATTGTCAAGAGTGCATCAAAATCGATTTTATTCAATGCGCAAACAAGGAAGTCCACTGCATGTTGTGGAGATGCCGGCGTTAAATCCGTCTTACTCCCGCAGTTTTAATGCCATGTGTTCGCGGATTCGTGTGCATGCTTCTACGCGAGTCTGTGTGTCTGTGTCTGTGCGTGTGTGTGTGTGTGTTAATGAACAGCGCATTGTTTGTTTTTTGTATCAATCACATAATGTCAATATTTAGCTTGTGTTAGCATTGACTGTACCCAGGTAAACACAGGCGTGACGCACGTGCATGTTATATTATATGTGACGGTGGGTTTTTGAAGACTCCCCATCGTATAACATGGTCAGTGTAGCTGCCAGGAGCCCATCCCTACTCTGGGGGGTGGGGGCACAATGGTCCCGTTGAATCCATACTTGGGAGGCTTTTTGAACATATCTCCTCCTGCCTTTAGATGGTAGAAGGACTTGCAGACTTGCAACCTTCCAGGTCTATGTCCTATTGTGGTCTCAGGAGGCATCGGTCTGTTTCTGGACCTGCTTTGAACTTGTGCCCATGTGTAGGTTTAGCAATATCACCGCAGTCAGGTTTTGAGGAAACATAGATGGTAGCTCCTGTGCCCTCTGGTCGGGCTTATTTGCTTTGAATTATGGGATGAGGTGTGGTGATACACTGATAATAACATGGAACAGAGTGCCTGGGGGGGATGTCCCCACAGAACCAGGTGTGTGGATGTCTGTGGCCTCATTTCCCGTGATGACGGGGGGGGGGGGGGTACATGAGGCCAGCAGCCAGGTTGTGTCTGACAGGACCGAGCCGCTTGTGTGACGTGGCTTTGGGGTGAAAGTAACAAGATTCGCAGGCTATTATTAACTACTCTTGCTTCCTCTAGCATTGGCCAAATGTAGAATGACGGACTGATTGTATGTGCTTTTGGCATGAGGAACACGACTCCTTATTTCACCTCTGCCTCTTTCCTTTTAGCGAAAAAGATCTCCGTGACCCAGTCACGATGTCGGCCCGGTGCACTCCTGTGCTGCTCCCTCTAATCACGGCAGCACAGATCTGTCGGCTGATCACCGTCTGTAGGCTGTGGTTAGCATTAGCATGCTAGCACCGTGCAGCAGACCTGAGGAGCAAGACTGCCTCTTCACTGCCACATCGCTGTCAACTCTCCGTCCCACTGAGGTTCAGGCAGGATCATGATGTCATACAGGATTTTCCCAGGTAGTCACTGAAGCTTGGACCCTGCAGGACTTAAGGACCACACATGGTCACATGACAATATGGGAATAGGTGTTTTTTGGCCATGATATAGTTGGCCGGTGCCCTCTCGATTCTGCTCTGTTTATTTCAGTCAGGGAGGGGTGACATGGTGCGTTCCAATTGCCTTCGGATCCGAGATTGTGTCACATCCGCCACAGACTCGGGGAAAACAGAGTCGGATGCGTTCCGTTTGCCACAGAGTCGGCAATACCATGGACCCGTATCAAAAAGCAATATTTTTTGCTTAGCTGGACAACTTGTCGGCTTTAAAGTACCTCGGTTTAAATGGCATGTATCTTCGTTCACTTACAATTAGCCTGAACTACCTTAAATCCAACAAATAATCCGACTAATCATGAAATCCAATTCTAGCCCGGTTAATTGTTAAAGCCATTG
>JAODKC010000082.1:4285619-4295640 GCA_026777985.1 Mormyrops attenuatus | reverse complement strand
TCCTGGGCTCCCCCACTCACCTCCGGGATGGTTATTTGCCATGAATATACACGATATTAGTAATTAAGGTTTTCAGAGTGAATGGAAAACTAATTGCACATAGAATATTAAACACAGTCCTTAAGGCTTTTTACTCCTTGGGTACACAAGGCGAAGTGATGACACAGCACTCCACCCACCCCCTCCCACCCCCCAAGTGTTTCTTGACTAACCCCAAGCCTCCATGGATTTGCCGGTGTGATTACCCAATAGTTCAAGTCACGCAGCAGCAAGAGGCTTGAATTCCTGGTCTTATTAGTCAACCTAGGGGCCGACTGAGGCTCTGCCTGTCGCCAAAAGAGCGAATGCAAGACGGCGTAGTGGGTGTGTCGAAAGGTGATGTGCAATAGAAGAGGCATGCTGAAATGATATTTTTTATTGGCCAAAAATTCTCTCAGTAAACATTTCAGAAAGAGACCAGATATTTACCGGACATAAAGGCTGGGCAATGGCTAAGATTAACAGAGATTTATAATTTAAACGTCCTTCACATTTGTTCATAAAGGGTAAAAGTTTCCCAAGCTCGTTTACACTTACAACCGTACTTTGAGAAGGCACAAAGGAAATTACGTGCTTGCTTCCACCCACTTCACCATGCCCCAGCTCCTCCTGACCCTATCGAAGTGTCCTTGAGCAAGACACTGAACCCCGAATTGCTTCCGGTGAGCAGGTTGGCGCCTTGCATGGTAGCCTCCGCCACTGGTGTGTGAGTGTGAGTATGAATGGGTGAATGTAAGGAAAATTGTAAAGTGCTTTGGAAAAAAGCGCTATATAAATGCAGTCCATTTACCATTTACCATGCTCTCTTTCTGTTGACATCCCACCATTTGACACACCCACTAACCTTCCGACACACCCATTACTCCAGTCTGCAGAGGCCTATACTCGGAAAGATCGTCTCTTCTGAATGCCTGCTCCCCAGATGGTTGGTTTCCGGATTTGGCTGTAGGTCATGTGACATGGGCCTGTGAGGTTTTTCTCCCTGTAACCTGGCTTGGCTCTGCTGGCATTTTCCTGCAGAAGACAAGTCTGCTCAAGTGACCAGAATGAGAATATTCAGAAGGAGCAGTATTTTAGGGCCTCGTGTTTATCCGTAGAAGGTTCTTTGGTTGTCCTTCAGTGTTTGTCTGGTGGTTTTTAAATTTAGAGCTTGCTTGGGTTACCAACTCCAACTAACCCTAACCCTTCATGGGTTTACTGATGTGATTGGTCAATAGGTTAAATCACGTACCATTAAGAGGCTTGAGTTCCTGCCCTTATTGGTCAACCTAAGAACTGATTGCCGTGTGTGTTCTCCCTTTTTCAGTCTCGCATTGTGGGAGTCAAGAGGCTCTCGTCAAACCCAGCCCAACTTGGGAGTTCTGCTTTGGGTCTTTCTGTGTTTTTGGGAAGATGGGACTGCCAGCCTCCATGTGATACTGCAGCGATCTGGTGTTTGTACATCATTTTTTCAAGTGAAGGAAATAGGTGCTGTTTAAGTCTTTTTCTTTTGCTGCAATTTCAGAAGGTAGAGAATCCATCCGCTTTTGATTTTTGTATATATTCCGGTGTTCCCTGAATGTTCTGTTCACGCTCGTTTATTAACAACTGCTCTTACTCCTTTTGTGATGGTCGCCACAAATAACCCTCACTCGCATTAGCGGCGTGGGTGGGCGGTGTGTCTGTAACTAGCTGGTTTTGTCTGGTTAGTGCCGGTTTGTTGCTCCGCGGACCTTATGTTTTCGGCTGCGTCATTGGAGACGAGCCTGGCTTTCTCTGCAGGGGCCCATGGAGGAGAAGGCAGCTGCTTTCTTGTCGTGGAGTCGGGATCCATGCAGCGCTGTTGTAGATCTGTCGGTCTGGTCGATCATCTTCAGGGCGTCGTGCTTTGAGTGTTATACCCCAGCCTCCTGTCCTTACCGATGGTGGGTGCAGGACCCAGAGGATGTTTCACCTCCTCATTCATCTCTCCTCGGCCGGGGCGGAGGCCGTTAGCCTTGGTGTGGGGAAAACATCGCATCCATGGTAGGGGAAGCACCTGCAAGGAAAGGGAAGTTTGGAAGCTGCAACCCTCATCTCCAAAAACCCCCCTACTGTCCTGAACCACAGTCCCAATCCCCCCCCACCTTTGCAAGGCTAAGGACGCTGCCCTTTGGGGCTGGATGTGGGCATTATGATAGAGCGCTGTGATAGTGTCCGCCCCCCACACTGGTACACCATCTTCCTGTGGCTCTTGATGATTTGATTTCAGACAGATCCCAGCATAATGCTTTCGTAGTGAGTGTGTGAATCACTGACACTGTAGATACCGACAATAACTGACAGGGGGCTCCACTGTGTCATAGATACTTCATGAGCATCTTGGTGGTTGCGTTGTGTTGAGTCGCCTGAGGGATTTTCATTGCTGACAGTATGAGTGTGTTTGCTAAGGCGATGGGGCCGATGTGTCTTCTGCCATCTTCGTTTTCCTCTTTCGCCACTCCCTCGTCCTGCTCGTCGCAGAAGGAAAGCGATAAATAAACGTGCCGGATAGTGGTTTAGCAGCCAGTTCGAGAAAGCTGTCCTCTCTGTCTGCAGCTGATGGAGCAAATTCTGAGGTTTGCTGCTGCGGTGATTTGGTTGTTTTGGTTTCACATATGACTAGCTTTGGAGGTTAATTGAACACATTGGTAATAAAATGGGGACTGGAGTAACTATTTATAGCAGTGTTGGGGGTGGGGGGGTATGTAAGGGGGCCTGCAGAAACCACACTGACCCAATGCAGGCGCTGGGTCCAGTTCCTGCTGCATAATTGGCCCCAGACTTTCCCAGAGCTCCCGATCTGTAGGGTCGATGTTGCATCAGCAATCCGACCCCCCCCCGCCGCCACCCCCTCGCTTCTTTTTTTACAGCCCAGTTTCCAGCAGGGATCTTATACTGGAACTCTGAGGAGAAGCTATTGGTCTGGTCCATTGGTCACCAGTTAAAAACATAAGACCAAGTAAATGAAGGTGTTGTGGGAGAAGACCATTCTTTGATGTTGGAGATTAGGAGGGTGCTCCTCTCAGCCTGCCTGCATGCTTGGAACGGCCATGCCGAGGCTGGAGGACTCCATAGTCCTCCTGTGGGGCCATGCTGACCTCACTTCCCTCCTGCTGTCTGCGGGGGGGGGGGGGCAGTCCAGCACAGCCTGTTCAGTCCTCTGTCTGTTGTCCCCGCTCCTCACCTTTGCTGCCTTGACCTCGCACACTCTGCTGCTCCATCACGGTCCTTCCGGGGACCGGGCCATCTGTAGTGGCTGGACTTTCGGGCCACCTGATTGGCTAGTTTAGCTGTCTGTACTGGGTTGCCTTGGGTCCCACATTTCTAGGTTTTCAGGAATGATGATTTTCACATATTTGGAAACCACCAGAGAACAGGAAAGAACCTGGAAATGTTGAGCTGTTACTTTCTGTCGTCCTGGTTATTCTTTGCCGTGAGGAGACAGTGAAGGCTTTGCATTGCACGCTCATGTCGGTCCAGTTGACTTCTGGGCTCTGGACCTTTTGTTTGGGGTTGGGAAGCAGCATCTGGATCATTTTCACATGGTTCCACCTCAGCAACCGGGCTTCTTATAAACCTGGGAACCTCGGAACAGGCTGAAGTCGAAACGTCTGTGTTTTTGTTTCCTGTCCTCAGCTTGGGTTACACATCTGGGGGGAAAATTCGGGTGGGTGCGTGAGAGAAGGGTGTGGCTGATTGCTAACTTGTAGCTGAATTGTGCACTAGGGAAGCCTTAAAAACAAGCAGTGTAACTTGCGAGAAAGTCACCAGAAAATGCAATTTAAGTGTGCAACACTGACCTCTGTGGGTGGGGAGGAATGCAGAAATTAGTAGAAATACTATTATTATTTTTACCCGTATTGTTACTAATCAGTGTTTTATTTATATAGCCTCTGTAAATTAATTGCGATTATTCACTTTGTTTTTCTGAAGGATGCCCCCCTTGATGTTCCAGTGGGTAACTCAAGGCTAAATACCCAAAGACCACAGCCGTAACAGGGGAATTGCAGAATCACATGGATTCTGCCCATTCAGTTCATTTTTTTCGCCCCATAATTGGTGTCTTCCTGATTTTACACAGTCTACCTTGAGACGCAGGGCCCGGAATTAGTGCGGTTGTTTCTGGTTCCTCGCCTGAGCCCGGAAACATCTTCTGATGTTGGTATCTTCTGGGTGGATGTTTATGATTGGGCAGGCCGTGGACCGGATGCCTTCCACACCCCTTCTGTAGGTGGATTGGCAGCTGCTGTGTCAGTTTTTATGGGTGGGGAAAGGGGTGTTCCCAAACAAACTCTGCATCTTGGGTGGCAGTTAAGGTCATAGTATTTTTTTCCTGCTCATGAATAATGAAGTGAAGTACAATGATTGTGCCTGGAATGTTCTGGAAGTGCGCTCTCTGAGCCTCCTTGCTGGCTAGTGATGTGGCCCCTTGACTTTCGCCATGACGCACTTCTCTCTCTCTCTCTCTCTCTCTCTCTCTCTCTCTCTCTTTCTCTCCTGTTCTGTAAAAGCACTCCATCTTCCACCCCCCTGTTTCTGGAAACTAGCGCGGGTGGATGTGGGCGACTTCGTGCCGTGGGCCGGAATTTGCTCCCGGACGCTGGGTTGTGTTTGGGGGGGGGTGTGTATTACAAAAGCCCCGGCAGGGCTCATAGATACCCATGAGGCAATGCTTTCTGTGTCGCCAAGCTTTTTCACCCGCTCACTAACGCCCCCTGCTGCCTTGCTCCGGTTATGTAACCGGCTGCCACAGTCACCCACTTTACGCCCCCCTCCCCAGCCACCCACCCTCTTCCGCTGCCTGTAAAATGAGTGCTTAAAAGGCTCTGTGGCGACAGTGAGGTGAAGAGGTATCTCAGGGCTGCCCAACTGCAGTCCTGGAGGGCCGGAGCCCTGTGTAGCTTAGTTCTTTCCCTGTTCCACCATAAATGATTCAGCTCAAGAGCTGTGTGGTAATTAGCACAAGCAGTTTTATCAGGTGTGTTAAATGAGGGGAAACCCAAAAATGTGCAGGGCTCTGCCCTTCCAGTACTGGAGTTGGGCACCCGTGTGGTATCTGGTACCGCGATGGCTGCTCAGTCTGGTCCAGGGATCATCCCTGCTGTTGTATGTCTTGTGGCCACTATCTAAATGGCTTCCATTGGAAAATCTGTTGTCCGGTTCTTTCCATATGATACTCCATTTGAAGAAGACCCTGGAATACCAGCTGTTCATTGTTAGGTGGGAGTCGTGTCATATTCCAGATACCGCTATTAACGGTAAATATCGTAGCGTATCATAGGACAGTCCTCCCTGGCTTAGCTGATTGTCCAGTCAGATCCTGTCAATCGAAATATTTTTTGGATCGGAATCATTAGCTCTGTGTAGGAAGGGGACATTGACATTCTCCCATTAATCAATCAATCCCTTTTTGTTTAGCACGTTAGCCGTTATAACGAGGTACCGTCTGTTCTGCGGAGTGTGAACCGTCGGAAAGTAAACAAAATGGATCCGTTGTTAGGCGCCAGTTCTGAGATACCCGAGGCGATGTCTGATGTTTGTCGAGTGCTAGCTTTAGATTGACGCAGGATGAAAATAGAATGAGAATCTGAGTCTGTAAAAGGGGCAAACTATGGTACTGACAAATAAACAGAACAGAAAAGCATGCTTGTTTGTGTTTCTCACACCTACCTATGGTGTAGATCGGATCATGACGCACCGGAAATGTATTTTGGAAGACGCAGAGATTTGTTTAGAAAGCTAGTGTATGTTGTGTGGAGTGACATGTGTCCACCAGTAGTGGGCAGCATTGGTAGATATTAAAAGTGTTTCATGTCTTCTGCAGAGCATGGAGGCTTAAAATGGCGAAATTCAGCCCACGCTTGGAGGTCAGAGATGCCTCCGCTGATGCAACGTGGCCGTCCTGCCTGTAATCGCCGCCGTTCACTTTCACGGCTGGCTGTCAGGGCTGTGGTTCTCTGTAATTAATCTGTGTGCTGCCACATCTGGACCACGTTACTCCCTGCCCTGCGTGGGGGACATCCACTCGCCTTGTTTTCCCGGGGTCCTCGTAGCGCAGTGGGCACAGGGGCAGCAGGTGAGTGTCGCCGCATGTGCCACACTGCGGGGGACAACAGCGATCATGTGACTGGCGATTTTGAGTGATAGAAACTGCGGAATTCACCGCCGGGGTTATTTGGGTCCTGGATTACGAGACGCGAGGTGTTTGGGGGCTATCTGTGCGGTTGATCCGCCAGACAGCTTGCGATGAGGATGCTGCGTCTAATTGGCGCTTGGAGTTACGTGACACATGGGAGTCTACAAGGGCATTTCTGGGTGAACTGAGACCATGATACTCTCCCCTCATCTCAGAAACCAAAAACACCACATCTGTGATGACGGGCAGGTCCGTAGGAAAGAGATTTTTATTTCTCTTTAATCACTTACCCCCACCCGCTACACTTGGTCACAGTCCCACGACCCTTCTCTCTATTCAGCTCCTCTGAGATGTCCAGGATTTTTCTCCAAAGACCAAGCAGGATGTTTGTCGGATTGAAGACTCTGGGGGGGGGGCAAAATGAAAATAATGCTTAGCTTCTAGGACTGGGTACTGTGTGTGCGCGCACATCATGGCGCATCACCCTCAACGCCCTGAGACATGTTCTGCATACGTGCTATCTGCTCTGCGGCAGGGCTTAGGGCTTAGGGCAGCAAAAAAAAAAAAACATTTCCAAGTTCCACTAATCCTGAGCCCAGCTTGCGTGGGGAGGAGCTGGGATCCCAGTGTCCCTTTTCTCTCTCCGTATTTTGACGGTTTGGTTTGTGAAACAGCTTGGATACGGCGTAACATGTGCTGTGAAGAATTCAGAAAATTTCGTCACGTCGTTTATTTATTTATTTGTTTTCGCGCAGGCACAAGTGCTTTGGGTTGCCTAGGCAACAGGTTGCCTGGCATGGAGTATGAGTGGGTGTTATGCTGTTGGGCGCTGGCAAGGTGGGGGGGTGGGGAGAGACGAGGGGGCCGTGTGGCACAAAATGGGCCGTCGATCTGCTGCAGTGGGGCAAGGCTGGGAATTTCATCTCCTCACCCCACCTTGCCTGCTCCACGGTCCCCCTTGCTATACCAGAAGGACCGGCAAGACATTTTGGGCTCTTCTTGTCCTGACCGCGGGGTGACTCTTACTGCACCGAGTAGCATCACTGAGGTCATCGTGACCTTTGTCCATATGAGCGTCACACATTTTGTATCCCCTACATTGTAGATGAACATAAATCTGGTGTGTTGGAAGCTTTTCCTGTTACTCCAGTTTTCCGCACCAGCCATCCAATCAGATCCTTTGACCACAATGCTTTGCGCTTTGGGTAAAAATCATTTTCCCACAGTAAACTCGAAACTAAAACTTTGTTTTAGGCTGGACCCATTTTTTTGTTTTCTTTGACAAAATTATAATACGGTATAAACGGTAACCTTGGCCTTGACGTTGGAAGCAAGGTTGTGGCGGAGAGAACGGCAGCTGATCAAGGAGGATTTTTTTTTTTTATCGTTTCCCCCCCCCACACTTGATGTCCTCGAACCTCCGGTCGGGACTGCAGATCCCCGGCTCTCAAGGGCCCTGCAAGGAACACCCTGTGAGATGCTCTCAGCCTGCACGTCGATCTTCGAGGGATCACCAAAATGTCAAGAACCAGCCTAGCTAATCCCCTCGAAGGAAGGCGCGTTAGTCTTTCTGGTGAATTTTCGAGTCCACGGTGCCAGTCGCGGACCTGTGTTAAACGGCCGATTTAAAAGCCAAACTTTAGCGAGTCTTCGAGAATGTAGGCATTCGGGTAAGTCCTCCAAACCGTCACGCTCAGCACTAAAATACCAGTTGTCAGACAGCTCTGTCTCCAGAGCTGGTTAAAAGCATATAGGGAACATACCTGTCAGTGTTGTGGGTGGCACAGGATATACGATGTGTCTTTTACTCATTTATAATGTATTCTCCCATTTTTTGACGTGATTTAAGCATGATTTCAACTTTCCCCTGTCGCCGCACTGGAACAGGCCGTGTGTGTGAACGTGTGTGAATGCGGCCTTCTGTCGAACATGAATGACCACACCCAAAGGCTGAAGGGAGAGGTGGTGTATGATTCAGGGGGTTAGGTCTCTGTGCCTGTCATCAGAAGGTCGTTGGTTTGAAGCCCGTCCTTTGCCAAGTAGTTGCACTTACAATCTACTCTGCTGAAAATCTCCGGGGGGGGCAGAAAAATGGCTGACCCTGTGATTAAACCTCAAGTTTTACTCTAAACTGTATAAATGTGTGTGTATGTGTGTGTAAAGAGGCATTCCAATTGACCTGTAATTGGTAAATGAAGTATCATTTAATGTAAAAAATGCTTGCGTCGCATTGGGAGAATCGGACAGTAGGGTGGTCCTCTTTGAATGCACGCAAGCAGCTGGTTTTGAATCCGTGGTCTTCGAGAACGTGCTGGCCACATGGCCACTGTCGCTGGAAATGCGACGTTGCTTTTCAAGAAGTGACGGAGTGACAGAGTCCTCACGGGATAGTCATGTTGTTTTCTTGTTTTTTTTGTGCTTCTCGGTTCAGTAAGTCTTTTGTTATGAATCGGGCCATCATGGAACGTCGCATTCATGTCTGATTTACTGTCTGATGCCAATTTTATCTCTTATAGATAATGAGACTGCACCAGAAACGCAGTGAGCTAATTTAAAGAAATATAGACTATTAATAACCTTTTGAATGAACATATATTTGTTTACATATATAGTTCTTCCACTTCATCTAATTTTATATTACAGATTATCCTTTAAAGCAGAAACATAAACAGCAATTCTAGGCTTTTATCCATCCATTTTCTATACCCACTTGTCCTGTGTAGGGTTGCATAGTTCTGGAGCCTATCCCAGAAGATACGGGTGCAAGGCAGAGAATAACCCAGGATGCCGATTTTAGTATAGGTTCTCGAATGTTCTTAAACTCGGCCTCAAAGCTGAATAGATTCTTGTTTTGTAGTGAAAATCCCTGTTCCTAAACTCCCACAAAATGTCTCATGGACATAAGTTGGTGTAAAAGGCCTATCTACCATCTTTGTTAGAGTGGGATGATCAGTGTTGGTGTAACTAGCTGGTGTCAGGCTCTTTGTCAGAGGCCAAAAATGCTGGGACTCAAACTCCCATGCAAACAAGTGATGCTCCAAAGAATTTTTACACGGTCTCCTCTCCTTCGCACTTGCACATCGACTGGGTACACGGGTTGCCCCAGGAACATTTGAGCTCGCTGCATTATGTTTGAAATGCAAGTCTTCTAGAACATTCTGGTGCTTTCCGTATTGTCAGCAGTGTTCCCGCAGCCTTGAGGGACCTGCATTGCTTTGTTGGGTGTGTATCATCCCGGAATCTCGCATCTTTGTTGGTTGAAAATGCTGGAATGGGACCTTATACCCCAAACAGATGTTATGCCTCGTCACTCGGATAAGGAATGCTTAATTCCCAGAGTTCTGTCAGCAGTCCTGTGCCAAGCTTGCCTCTGTTGGGATGTACTGGGTATCACTGGGAACTTTTCTGGGGACATTCGCATAACCCTATGTTGGTCTGTTTTGGTGATGTCACCCCATAGGTAATGTTTCTGAAAAGAGGTCATCAGGAGTGTCAGACCCGGTTGGGGGTGAGTGGGGAGGGTGGTCAAGGGGGCAGGCTTTCCTAAAAGCACGGTGGGGATTTCAGTAAACGCTGCAGCATGGTTAAATATAAATCTGTTTCGCCGTGTGTTTCCAGGGGATACGTGGTCGAAGCTTAGAGCAGGATTTAATCAGATCTCCCCCCAGTTTACTGTGGAAAGGCAGGTCTCCGTGGAGAGGCTAAAGTTAGATTAGCTAGCTGTTTACCTTTTCCAGCTGTTCAAACCGCAGGCCGATTTTATTTTATTTATTTTTTTTGGGGGGGGGGGGGGCATTGATGTAAGCCATTATTCCTTTTTTCGTGCCGTCAGGCTCACAAAGCGGC
>JAODKC010000082.1:4252650-4265273 GCA_026777985.1 Mormyrops attenuatus | reverse complement strand
AGAACCTCTCGTGGCCATTTTCTGTACTGGGGTGGCCCTTTCAAGCCTACAGACATCCTGCTTCAGCGTCCGGTGTTTCCCCCCTGGATATAATAATTGCTTTTTGAGCACCCCCCCCCCCCCCCCAACCCTCCCTAAACCCCAGTGGATTAAGCTGCCTAGCTCGCCTGCACCGTCGCTGAGAACGCAGACCTCTTGTAAAACAAGCCTGGACAAGGGAGCTGCTTTCCTCTTGCATTTTTTAAGTGCCTGCAGAGGATCCCAGAAAGTGCATTCGTTAAGAAAAAGTTTGAATTAACTGAATTGGTTCAGTTTTTATTCTCACCGAAGGACTTTTTTTCTTTTTTTTTTTTTCTTCCTGCCCTTCCAGGAATGCTATTTTGTTTTGTAAACAACCTGAGAAGTTCCCTAAAAAGCAAGTCGCGGTAACTGGAGGCTTCGTTCGGATACCCAGAGGCTGCTTTCGAAAAGGGCACTGAGGCGCACCTAAAATTTGTGCATGGGGGAAGATGTGTAGGTGAGACTCGGAAGCACATTTAGTACAAGACATCTGTCATGGGATTCTGAGGGTGAAAGGGATCGTACTTCATTTTGGAATGTAGCCTTTTGAAAGACTCTGAGAAGAGCCAGAAGCTGTGTATGTATATCTTGTGGGTCTTTTTGTTTTTTTTTTCCTGCCTGGTTAAAACGATGCTGGTACTGAGTGGTGGACCTACAGACATTAGCTCCCATGGCCTTGAGGCTCTGCACATAGACCGAACAGCATACCGAATAATCCCTAACAGGACGGAGCGAGGCAGCCTGTGTGGGGCGGGGCCTACCTCAGATCATTACCACCCTGCGGCCCAGGGCTGGGCGTCTTCTGACAACCGGCCAGGAGAAGACGAGGGAGAGCCTGGAGAGAGCCTTGGGCAGGGGCGGACCTCTTTGGCGCTCCCTGGTTGCCCCACTCCAAGCTGCAGAGGCGGGACTGAGAGGGAGCCGGGGAAAATGAGGATGGACCGGTTGCTCGGGAAGCTCAGTAATAGCTGCACAGCGAAACACTCCCAGGCAGTCTGGAAGCGAGCGGCAGAAGCTCCAGCTCTCCAGCAGCTTGGGGAACTGGAGGAGGAGGTTAATGCTTTGAGCCCCGGCGCTGCCATCCCTCGGGAAGATGGCCTCTCTCCGCCGGTGGTGTTGCGAAGACCCCAGCAGGAGCGTCATGCCGGCACCCGGAGGGTGGTGAGCATGTATGGCTTCCAGGGCAAGTCAGAACCAGCCCTGCAGAGCACTCAGGACCAGGGGAGGAGGCCCAGGAGTGTATGTCTGCTGCCAGGGCTTGGCGGGGATTCCCTTACGGATGGCCTACAGCAACAGAGGACCAGGAAAGCAGAGATCGGGGCCAGCAATGATGTGAAGGTGGAGCCTCCCCCGCAGTCTCCTCCGGTGGTGCAAACCAGATCCCGACAGCAGATCCGGAAACCACGACCCGTCAGTATGACTGTGTTGGAACTCAAGAAGTTCGACCGGCATGATAACTTTGGCCGTGATGGTGGCGGCTCCGGATTTACCCGCACCTCCAGCGACGGCACCGGCCTGCTCAAGGGGGGCTTTCGCTGGAGGCTGTTTGGCAGGCCGGCTCGTGATACCGACACCTTCTCTCGTGAGGGAAGTAAGCCTGATGGCTCTCGGCGCTCATTCGCATCCCTCCGGCGAACCCTCAGCTTTCGCATCCGGAAAGGCCGTGACTATGATGACCAGGACGAGCTGGCTCAGGCTAAAAACGACGGGGATTACACTTCTGCCCGTCCGTTCTCCTACCTCACGGGCAGAACTTTGTCGGTCCGGCAGATTCGTGAAGAGGATGCTGGGATACGGCATTTGGAGCATCAGAGTAAGGGAAAGGGCAAGGTGATGGAGGTTCCTATGTTCTCGTCTAAGCTCCCTCGACCCATTCAGGAAGAGCCTAGCTTTTGGCAGCTGATTATTGCACGCTTTAAGAAAAAACAACCAACACCTGAACTCACCTCTCAAAGCCAGGAACTTGGTGTAGATCCTCCAAATACAAAGCCACTGACTGATACCACTGAAACCCCTAGTGTGAAAACCGAAGGTCAAGGTAAGCACCCCCCCACCACTCCTCTTCTTTCTTAGCCTTGGGTACCTTTAGCATGTGGGATGTTCAGCTTTCCATGCGGGTTCTTTCATTCCAAGTAAACGTTGGCAGAAAGTTGCAGATTTTTCAAAGCAACATTCGTCTGGTTGCATTTGGACCGTGTTCAAACATTCCCGGGTCAGGAGGCTCGACGCTATAAACTTTGTTTCGAAGCCGTTTCTGAGTCGAGCAGAAGTGAAGAATGGGGTCCTGTGGGTGGGGGTGGTGTTGGGGGAGGTGCAGAGTGCCATCCTACTGTCCTACAGGCCTCTCGATGCAAAGTCTAATTGATTTCGGGGAGCTCTCATCTGCAGCAGGCTCTCTGATAATTGTGTTTCCGAGCTGCGGCATGGCTGTGGTTAAAGCTGCAGCACTTTGAAGCCCCCCCCCCATACAACCACCCACCTCACATCAAGCAAGCCTCTGGATTGTTTCCCAGGGTTCATGAGAGTGCCGGAGGTGTCTTGCTGACTTAAACTCACCCAACGTTATTTGGCTCACAGATGCAGCACTTACGATATCGGAGGGGGCGTCTGGTTTTTTTAGTAGCTAAAATCATCTTGCTGGTTGTTTTGGTTCAAAGGTAACGTGGTGAAAATCGTAATTGTTTTTGTCATATTGACACTTTTATTGCCATGCGGCCGGTAGAGAGATCATACTAGACTTCTGATAGGACGGTTAAGGCCACGTGAGGTATTGTCTTCAGGCTAGCAGCTAATTAATGACAGCGGCTTCTTCGCAGATGGCCCATCCACCTTGTGACCTCCCCCCATCCCTCTTCACCGTCCACCAGCACTATTCATTCCTTTTGAAGTTTTTGTCCCCTTCCTGTTTGCCAAAGGCTAAAAAATGCCAGTAGGCTCCCGTCTACTGGGTTGTAACCATGTGAAAAGCCAGATGTCATGTGTTAAACTGTCACAGCATTCTGGGCCATTAGGGGCCCATCGGCCTTTCGGAACTGCATGTCGACGGAGTTCTTACTTACAATGGGCCGTTGAATTTTTTTTAACAGATGCTTTTACCTAAAGTGACATACATATTTTAAGAGAACAGGGTCAGACAGTCCTTGGAGTAATTGAGGGTTAAAGATTCAACTGTGAAATCACAAGAATTGAACCGGTGAATACTGGTATAGTGTCCTAACCCAGTCTCACGCCACCTGCAGTTTAATCACGCTGGTATCGCCGTTTGTGAAATCTGCTTCCGGGCTGAAACAACAGTCCCACATCCTCGCTTCATCTCAGCCGGCTCGATCACCGCACCTGAGGTGTGATGAGAGGAGAGAACAGAACATCCCAAAACATCTTCACAAAAGACGCAAATCTCACCAGGTTAATCTCTGCCTGCGGTTACATTCCTGGGGAAAAAAGAAATGCGTGTTTATCAGGCATATTAATACGGTGATGCAAGACAGCATTATTAATGTAAATATGATTGTTTTTCTTGTACTATTTGGAATATTTTCTGCTGCTGTGGTTTGAAGAAAATTCATTAAATTGTTACCCCTTTGCTTTCTTCTGGATAATTTTAGAAGTCTGCGCTTAATCAGTAACCGAGGCTGGTGATTATTACATAGTAAGGCATTCCTCAAACATAGGTTTTTGTGCTGAGGGTAATATCTTAACGTGCACAAACGAGAACTGCGTCAGTGCCGCAAACGTGAAGGCTGGTCCCACCCCTGGGTGTTTGTTGTGCCATGGCGTGCTCAGGAGTTGAGTATTGGCACAGGTGTGAATGTGTGTATGTGTGAGTATGTGGGTGTGTGTGTCCCTTTCTGAGCAGACATGGCAGGACTGAAGAATGTGGGCGTGGCCAAAGCGTTCTGCTCCGCCTGCCCTTACCTGCCTGAGGGGAGCTACAGCCAACCCCCCAACATACAATCAAACTCCCCCAGGTGGGTGGCCCTCCAGAGTGTGTGGTGCCCCCCACCTGCTCCATGCGTGAAAATCCGCTTTCATTCATTGCACTTCTAGTGTAGAAAGTTCAAATCCTTAACACATGCTCACAGTTGGAAGCTGTTTGTTATCTCCTTTTTTTTTCCTGCTCTGAACTTACCCTGAAAACAAAACCATGCCTGTATTCCCTGGAGTTGTGTAATATGGCAGGAACTTACTGTGTGGCCTCTCTGAGTTGGCGAACTCCTAGCGTTAGCGAGCACGTCTGTCTCCGCGAGCAGGTGAAGCGTGTGCCGGCTCGTGACAGGCGTCGCCCCCTCTGCAGCGCATGTAGCGAAGACGCTGGCGTGCTTCGGCGGCCTGCCGCTTCCCGTTAGCGGCCACTGATTGCCAGGCGACGCGGGATGGGGGGGTCTCTAAGGCCTGAGTGGTGTCGCAGTTCCACAGTGTTTGACTCGCGGTTCACGCCAAAACCTCAGTCAGTTTGCCCCGGAAACCTGTAACTGTAACTTGTTGTTCTGTAGGCACAGTGAACAGATAACAGATATCCCCACATATTTGTATTGTCCGTCAGCCCTGGTACATGGTTTCATGTTATAAGACTCCCTTTGTGTGGTGATGCAGGTCGCCGGGGGGGGGGGTGCATCGATGAAAATGATAAGAGTTCACACACCATTGTTTTGGTCCCAAACACCGAAACATTACACAACCATTGAGTGTTTTCTTGGCAGAGAACTGCTGAGCTTGAGAAGCTGATAAATTAAACACTGCTTCACTATGACCCTGGGAGGACTGTGAAGCTAGTTTGTATGTTAACCTATTTGTAAAACCTTCACATTTATTTATTTGCTTGTTTGTTTGTTTATCTAATCTAAGATAGCAAACAAAGCAATCTATCTAATCTAATTATCTATTCTTGCTGGTCCGATTGGCTGAAGGAGAAACCACCGGAGAACTATGGGCTGTTTCAGTGCAGTTTAACCTGAAGGACTGATTTTGGTCTCAACATGCAGCAGTTGCTCCAAACCCGTAGAGACTTTGATCTCGCCCGGACGCGAGTTGTCACAGCAACCCCCTTGCTCGTGCGCTTGAAGTCCGCCCTGGTTAAGACAAACTCTCATTCTCCTGGAGCAAAGATTGGACTTGTCTGTTTTAGAAAAATTTATTTCCCCGTCATCCTGGTCAGTCTCATTTGAATCCTTCCCGCAGAGCAGACGAGCCTGAGTGTCAGGTGTTCTAAAGGCAGCTGCTCGATACCTCCCGTCACGTGGAAAGGCAAGCGAAATATATTCCCGTCACATTCTTCTCACGTCTAGGTAACTAGGCCTGCCCTCCAGTGAGGCACAGATGGGTGTATTAATTGCGCTACTGCTTTAGCGTGGAATAGTGCCCATTAGCATAACGTAGCCTCCGTTAGCATAGCATAGCCATCATTAGCGTACCGTAGCCTTCGTTAGCATAGTGTAGCCCCCATTAGCATAATGTTGCCTCCGTTAGCAAAGTGTAGCATACCATAGCATAGTGTAGCCTCCCTTAGCGTAGCACTGCCTGATGAGTGGCGGGATGGCTGATAAAACATGATGGCTGTTGGTGCTGCTGGTCAGGATGCTAGCTATAGCTGGGGCTAAGGCACATGCATATGTGTGAAATGACGGGGCTGTATTTTAAACAAAAAATGCAATTTATTTCCACCCCTGGCATTCTTCTGCATGTTTTCACTGCAGGGGGCATTGCACACATTGCACCTGTTCCTTTACCACACTGATGGTGCTCGAAGTCTGGGGTTTATCAGAAGAGAGTGCAGTGCAGATTAAGGGCCCCCAAGCAATGAGGGCGCCAGGCAAGTGGGGGGGTTTTATTGTTTGCTGTGAGTCATGTGTTGCTGAGGTCATTGAAATAAGATTCTTTCTTGTTTCTGTGGGAGGTTGGGGGGGGGGGGGGGTATGCATTTTAAGTCACATCTCTGGCAGCTGTTGATTTATCCTGCTGTTTTGCTCTGTTCTGAATTTTGTTTGCTATTTAATCTTATCAAGTAGCTTTCATTGTGAGTCATTGGATCTGGTAAAATGTCATCAGTTGATTAAAATCTTATATTAAGTGTGTAGCTTAGCGATCGTTGTGTTTCCAAAGATTTGGCTGGGTGTTCAGACCAGACAGATGTTAATTTAAGACCCTTTTATCCAAAGCAATGTACATTTTTGCCAAAAACAGGGTCAGATGATTCCTGGAGCAGTTTGTGGTTAAGGACCCTGCTCAAGGGCCTACTCTACCAACTCTTGAACTTGGACCTGCAACCTTCTGATCATCCTCAACCTCTGAGCCACGCGGCCTTGTTTCCTCATTACTGGCACCATTGCGGCTCCCAGCCCTTCAGTGTGTGTATCTTTTGAGTCTGTCCTGTGGTCGCCCAGTGGACCTGGATGGGGAGTCCTGCTTCCTGCGTGATTCCTGCTTCCCGCTGTAATACCGCCGTCCCCAGCGTTTGCTTTCTTTAGACCAGGCTGATTGAGTTAAGAGCTCATCTGGCTGACAGGTTGTGTCACCTGGGGGTAAAACGGGAAGGTGTGCTTTATGTGGGTAACCTGCGTGAATGGACAATCTGTCAGAGAGGAGGGGTGTAAAAGCCAGCCTGAGGACAGTCAGACTGGTACGGAGAGGAGTTATGGAGCAGATGTTCATGGCAAAAAAATATATATTAATATTCTGAGCAGCTGATGCTGTTCCTATCTCGGTATCACCATCTGACTCTGGGAAAACCCCCAGGCAGAGACTTCCAGGTGTTTATCCTTCATCAGTTTTGCGAATTTGATGTAAACAGCCCACCCCCAGGTCATTTTGTTTTGTGTAATGTTTGAAAATTACCACGTTTCCTTGCCAGCACGTCACTGTGTTTGTTCATGTTTTAGGTATTGTTAGGTATTGTTTCACCTATGGGGCAAAACAGTTTTGTTTTGGAAGTGTTTTTTTTTTTTTTTTTAAACTAATAACTTTCTTGAATTTAAGTAACAAAATTATGAACTTTGATTTTTTTTTTTAATGATGTATATCCATCCATCCATCCATCCATCCATCTATCTAACCACATCCTGTGTTGGATCATGGTGATCCATGATCCTATCCCCGATAGCACAGGGTGCAGGACAGGGGATGCCATGGATGGGATGCAGGTCTACCTTTTCAGGTATCCTTCGCAAATCGGTTACTTGGGAGGCCCCCCCACCAAGAATATTGATGATTACTTAACTTCCTTACAACGCAGGTAATCAGGGGGCTGTGGGCAATCGCCTATTCTGCTTATAGCCAGAGCCGGCCCTGTTTGCAGGGCATGTGCTCGTATGCTGTGGGCCGGTTCAGGGTTACCTGTTCGCCTTGTGTTCGTCTGTGGGAGTCGCACAGAGACAACATGCAAAGTGAGAGAACAAGACACTTGGTGCTAAGTGTCAATAAACATTTTCTGGAATTTTCCAAATTGAACCTTAAAGGTAGCTGCTGTACAGGACAACTTGTATAAAGGGAAATAATCTTAGTGTGTTTAAGAACTTGTCCAGGAATTTTTGAAGCCTAGTTTTGCCCTGTGAGCTTGTAGATCTTGTCGCTTATGAGAATTTGACCTGGCCGTATCGTCTCCCTCTCTCTCCGCACGCCCTCACACACAGAACAAACAACCAAACATGACCATGGTTTCTAGGTGACGGGAGAGGCGCGCATTATCGACGTCAGCCCGAGGCTGGCTCTAAACCTGGGCCCCACATGCCCCGAGGCGCTGTCGCTGCGACCTGGTGTAATAGGGCCCCTCCCTGTGCAGCATCGCAGAGCTGAACGCTGAATCACCCCGTCGCAGAGGTTGATGCATGGCGCGTCGGAGGGGGGCGTGAAACACTAACTGTCCGACTATTGTTTATTCCCCTAGTTTGTGCCATTTCAGGTCATATCATTTTCCAATGTTCAGTTCACAACAAACTCTCCATAACTTCTTAGTACTTTATATAACAGACATAAATATTTGATGCGCTAATTCAGTCAGTATTTGACTCCTAGGCCAGATGGCACATTTTGGCACCTGTGTTGACTCTTAAAAAAAAAAAACAAAAAAAATAATACATATATGCATATTTACTAGTTTTAATTAATAGGCGGATGTAATTTGAGGTTTAGTTTGATGAGTCGGAAGAGGCGTGCATTTTAGAAAGGAGCGCCAGAAAGTGGGAGATCGTCGGGAGGAGACTGGTGGCAAGACTAATTTCGTCGAGGAGCGAGCGGTAATTATTACGGAGATCCCGCCTAGTCTGAGGGTGCTTTAATCTCGAGGTTGTGAAGAGCAGAATCCAAGTCGGGAACAGCCTCGGAGACTCTGCCGGCTTTATCTCTCTGGTTCTTTCCCACAGACCGGTTTCTTCAGCATCTTCTTGATGAGTAGTGTGGCTGTTTGTCTTAAGTCCCTTGGCTTTGCTCTTGAAGGCTCTTCATCTCACAGTTCTTCTGACCAGCCTCTTTACATCTAAGTTTCATGGTCTTAGCTGCGTGTTTTGCTGGGGAGAGGCCCGACTCTCGAAGTAGAGTTGTGTAGGTCAGTGTTTCTTACGCCAGTCCACTGGGATCCCCAGCCTGTCCACATTTTTGCTCCCTACCAGCTCCCAGCACACCTGTACCAGGTATTCGATATGGTTCAAGTGTGCAGGGAACTGTGAGGGAGCAAAAATGTGTACTGTCTGGGGGGGTTCCTGGGGGGGACTGTCTGGGGGTAGGTAATTTAGGGTCTACACCGTTAAATATGATCTAACGTGGTCTCTTTCTTAAGCATCCTGCTGTAGTTTATAATTTACTGTAATTTATTGTCTGGATGTTTATATTGGTGAGAGATCATGCTAGATGAAGTTACGGTACGGTGTATATTTCAAAGCTTGTTGGGAGCCCAGGATCCATGGCTATCTCTCTGACCATAGTGGCTTGTCACATGCCAGAGCAGCCCTGAGGTTTACCAGTCTGTTTTTAATTTGCTTCAACTCAAACTGGTGGATCAGGGCTTGAATTAGGCTCATTGTAACTATTTATGGGACTGGAAATCTAATTCTAAAACGAGACCAGCACTATGACACGGTATGAATGGGACAAAGGACATTTGTGTGGGGATTGGGCTCTGCATGAGTTTTGGGAGTCGCTTCTTGTGTGTCTTTTTCTTAAACCCTGAGCAGACAGCCGCCCCCTGTTTTAAAGACCGCAGTGATTCTGTATTAGGCCACTTTTGTGGATTATGTTCAGGGTACTTTGCTTTAACCTTCTCGCACTTTCTTTTGGAATTAGTGGCTCGTTGACATCTGCAGATATTGCACATTTTGTCATCTGTGTTTGCTTGCCATCCTGATCCTGGAATGCTTGAGTTCCTTGCTGGATTCAGACAGACCTCCCTCACCCAAGTCCCATCACTGTCTCCCACATGCTATGCCCACACACGCAGGGGTGGATTAACTTATCTAGGGGCCTAAGACTGACCTCAGCATGGACACTCGGATGCTGCCGATTTACCTAACCGGTCCATTGTTCCCGGCAGGTCGGGGCCCTGATGTTTGCCGGGACCCTGGGCTATAGCCAATGCGTTAATCCTCCCCCGCAACCACATAACGAGTTGCTGTCTGGTCCTCCTTCAAAGCAGACCGTGTTTGAGCTGCTTGGTCAATAAGTCAATAAACCTTCTCAGTGCTTTTGAGCCCTAGTCCAGCTCTGGCCTGTAGCCTGAGGGTTACAGCCTCGTGGGGTCAAGGGCCCAGCGTGTGCCAGGCTGTTCGTGCTCAACTGCGTCTATTTGAAGGTTTTTCCACTGTCCTTCTGGTGGGTCTGGATGACAGTACAGATTGTTGTTTCCTCTCTTGGAGCCAAAAGGCAGCCCATTTTGCATGCGACATGCTCATCTTCTCTGTCATCCACGGAACTATGAGGCCATGGCATCGGCATGACGACCCTTTAGTCCGACAGGATGTTTATGGGCACTTGTACTATTTTTCTCTTCATACCTCCAGTTAGACAATGCTTCGTAGTATGTCGAGCATTTTGTGGGGTGAACTTGATGCGTTCCAGATGTGTAGGTATGTTGCATTAGAGATGCCTTGGTGTTTGGCTTTCAGGGTGGTACACTTCACATAACCAGTTGACATGGTCTGTAGGGTGTACAGGGTGCTCTACAGGTATTTACAGGTATTTAGTCCGTGAATAGACTTCATGGGATATTGTGTGAATGCTGCCTCACTCTTGGTGCTCCATACAGCGTGTGGGTTTTCGCGTGAGCGTCCATATTTGTGAAATGAGTACAGTTTTCTGAGTGGTTTGTGTGTGCGCAGAAGATCCCAGTCTGATGGGGGGAAAAACCACAGGGCATGAAGTACCAGGTTGTTCTGGGTAATTTTGAAGGGATTAGCCTGCTCTGAGTCAGGTCCAGTGCTCGTCACTGGTCGTCTCGAAAGGGTTGGCTTTATACCGAACCTCGTCATGGCACATACCTGATGTCCTACCCCAGAGATTACTCACACTAAACTGCAAATCCCATCCATTAATATTGTAAATAAATCATCCTCCTGAAAAGTGATAATTTTCACCACAGTCTTTTTCAATAGAATCACTAAATCCGAAGTAATGGTGCTTAATTACAGGGTTGCCTGATCGGGAATCCGTTTTGCTCGACACACCTGCCGTATTGTGACAACTCTGGCTCATCCATGGGAGAGTGACGTCTTGCCTTCCGCCAAAATGCGTCGTCGTCCGGTATCGCGCAAAACGGCGCTCTGCTGCTAGCGAGCCAGCATACGCGTTGACGTGTTAGCCGTCCGGACATTCGGCCTGAACCTGCGTCTGTAATCCCCGGGCGCTTCTGTTCCTGTTCCAACGTGTCGGGAGATCTGATAAGCAGGTTGTACTGGTATGGGGAGGAAGATCCCAGGGAGACGGGAGGCGTTTATGAGGTTAAAGTACACATTACCCATGCTCCATTGCGATGGCGCCATTATTTAGACTTATTGGAGCTAATGACCCTGAAGAGCTTAAACTCATGTAGACCGGCAGTGGTATCTCTATCTGATGGTCCGTCTTTGCAGTATGTGTTGTGACAAAGGCCAACGTGTTGAAGTTTGAAAGCCCGGACCTGCGAGGTCGATGAACGAAAGCCATTAGGCATGTTTGGGACAGGGCGGGGATATGTGGGTCACATTACGCTACCCGCTGTGGCCCGCAGAAAGGGGCAACGGATTCAGTTGTGGTTGGGGTGATGGCATTTGCCCAACAATGCCTCCCTTTCCTCAAAGCAAATTGGAGATGGGGGGAGAGGAAGAGCTTCCATTAGGTATGTGGCTTATAGACCCAAAAACAAAAGAGCAGTCGCCGGGGGGTGTCCCGTATCTCAGCGTGTAGATGGCCCTGTGGCGTGAGGAATGGGCCCCACTCTTGACGTGCCTCCATGCATAGCTTCATACCCGCAAATGGAGGCTCTCCATGGGTGGTAACTGTTATAGCTGGAGACCCAAGCAAATTTCGTTCACCGGAGGTGGCTGTAATTTCAACACGCCACTGGAGGTGCTGGCGCCGTGTCAAAATATCATGATGGGAACTGGTTAAAAATGTCCTCAGAGCTATTTCCGCTCTGTGAGAGAGAACGCTAGAAGCAGCGAATGGTAGGATCCAGTGGCCGATGGGTGGTGAGCTTAAAAAAAGCTCTCTCACATGACTCCTGTGTTCTTCATCTTTTCTCTTGTCATTTCGGGCTGTGTAAGCCTTGTTTGGTCACTTGTCGAAATGCCTAACAAGTTCAACATCCATTCTTTGCTGTAGGAGTGCAATTAACCTTGTGTTTGGCATGCAAGTGGCAGTTTATATTTCAGTTTCGGGCGTGTTTACGTAGCAAGAACAAGTTCCTGAAGCTTATAGAGTATATTGCCTGCAGTTGCCATAATTGAGGCATGGTTTTGTTTGTAGTCTTCCTGCCAAAATCCTCGGTTAGAATCGGCGCTCTCATTCTCCCAGCCTCTGCTGACACTCCGGTCACTAGAGGATGTTTTAACCTGCTTTGTTATTTGGCTTCAGGTAGAATCTCGGCGGACAGCCGTCATTAGGCAGAAAGATTGTGTTTGTGGGATCTGCTCATAGTTCCTCACACTCTAATGGAACACGACAGCTCGGGGACGCTCAGGCCCTCAAGACCCCCAGGTCTTAAAGTCTTTGGTGAAGAACATGGTTTATGTCTTTGGTGTCAATTACAGCTAAACTTAGGGTGCTGCTGGACTTGTTCTCATGTAGAGGCTAGTAGAGCCTAGTCATCCCTCTCCTGCGGTTCTCAGTTATCCACCAATATGGTTTAACTTACCTACATCTACCCAGGGTATTAGACAGGAGAATCTTCATGCCCTTGTGCCCAAGGCCTGGTCGGTCCCCTTAGCCAGTCACCTCATGAAGGTTGTTGGGTTATCTGTGGTCATGCGGCGCATGTGTTTGATGTCCATGGCTCATTGGTCTAACCCTCCGGGGCGGCCGGCCCCCCCGCGGGGGGGGGGGGGGCGGGGGGGGGGGGGGGGGGGCGGGCGGGGGGGGGGGGGGGGGGGGGGGGGGGGGGGGGG
>JAODKC010000082.1:4236177-4249283 GCA_026777985.1 Mormyrops attenuatus | reverse complement strand
CCCCTCCCCCCCCCCCACCCCCCTCCCCCACCCCACCCCACCAACAACCCGGCCCCGGCCCACCCGCGCGGGGGGGGGGGGGGGGGGGGGTGTAATACAGTGCTAAAACAAACAAGGACTCCTGAGCTCAGGCAGCTGCTGGTTGGCCGCTGAAATGAAAGTTCCCCCCCCCCAATCCATTATCAGCCCATGTTTCTCCACAAAGTGAATGTGAAGGGAAAAAAAAATCAGGATCACATTAATATTTAGTCTCGTCTGGGCGCTGTTAGTGGACGGAGGTGTTGAATCTGCTGGGATACCATTAGTTACCAATTTGCCCGTTTTTGCTTCCCAAAAAAAAATAAAAAAGTCCCATATCTGGTTTGTGTGTCTGTATGGAAATGGTGCAGGATCCAGTGTCAGAGCTGCTGCTTGACCCGTTCTAGGTTCAGAAATAGCAATGGTCCAGACGTTTCTGTATAAAAATATATCAACAATATAAAGTGCATTTGTTTGGGAAACTGCTACATTTTTCACTGTATTCTGGGTGGCATGATGGCAATGGGAATTTTAACCCCTTAAATTTGTTTCTACCTTGAATCTGTTTGGTTGGTTGAGGGTTTGGTCAAATAGTTAAGTTTAAGTCACTCAAGAACCAACATACTGGTACTGTGTGCAGTGCTAATCTCTGTGTCCTTGGACAGGGCATTGTGGGTAACCTCTCGAGTGGGAAGTCGGCCTTGGTGCATCGGTACCTGACAGGCACCTATGTCCAGGAGGAGTCCCCAGAAGGTAAGTTCTGGAGATATTTTTCTTTGGAGGGGGTCTGCTTGGGAGGTCTTGACAGACTGTCCAATCAGCTTTGGCAAACCATTGCAGGGTGGGTTCTTCATTAGTTTTCACCAATTTGGACTTAATGGACTACAAAATTGATTTAAATTCTATTTAACAAATCATGAAACTATTATGCCCATTTAAAAGGTGAACTTTTCTCTTTTGATATGATACAATGTAACATTTAGGTGAAAGGGGTTATTGAAGTATTTTCATTTTGCATTATGATTATCTCTGGACAAAACTGGGTTCTTTGAATAAATCAGTATTTTCATATGAGCCCCCTCTCCTCAAGCTTTATGACCTTGAGAGTTAGTGTTGGCATGTCAAATTTCCTGCAAGGGGTCGCAGAGAGCTTTATTAGAGAACCAGAACTTTTCACCTGCTACTGAATCAGTGCTAATTTGTAATGAGACGTTTTCTTTTTAGTAACTAAATACTGAAAAGAAAGTCTGAAAAGAAAGATGGTGTCATTTTTTTTAACTATCAATTGAGACACCCATGTTAAAAAAAATTTAAATTTATTTTCAATTTAAATGTACAATTTTTTTTTTTCGCATTTTTTTTAAATTTTTAAACGTTATTTTTTAAAAAAAAAAAAAAAAAAAAAAAAAAAAAATCATCTCAATGGATTCATACCCACCTAAGTCGTAGTTTTGATTAATTATTAGAGCTCTCAAATAAATTCCTTTACAGACACTTTTTTAAAAATAGAAAATAATGAAAAGACTAAGACTTTTGAGATAAGATCCGATGACTGGGAAGATTTCAGGGTATTTAACCTGTTCTGTTTTTCTCGTATTTCCAGTCAATCGTTCATTCTTCAGTTCAGCTTTATCGTCATCATAATATACACAAAGTGTCTTGTGAATCCTACAGCTGGGGCAACTAGTTGAAAATATAATAGCACAGAATAGCACTGTGGTAGAATAACAAATAATAAGAGAATAAACACAATAATGAGTATATATATGTAAAGCTTTTTATATAAAACAGACAATACTGTATATCATAATATCAAGCATGAAAGTGCAAATGTGCAACCTCATTGACTGTATAATGGGTCGATGTGTTCTCCAAATGATTTTAATTACCCTTTTAGTCAAATTTGTAAATATTTTTGGAAAGTTAAGTTTTGTTTTGGCCATGTAGCCTCTCCTTGGTCTGTCTCACTGAGGTCTGCTGTTGCGTGGTTCTGCATGCCTCACTCAGGGCCAGTGGCATGCGAGGGGTTAAACGGCAATCCTCATCGCCGTGGCGTTCTCTTCTCTCTCTTTTTTTTTTTGCCTAATTATAGCCCATCGCAACATGAAACACATAATTAGTTGCTGGCATTTTTTTCCTCCCTCCTGAAAAAGAAGGGAGACAGACCTACAAGCTTAATTAGTGCTCTGCAAAATGGATGACAACGCTAGAAAGCGAAGCCGGCATGCTCCTCATTTTGGGAGGGGTTGTTGCTCAGGAGTCCAATGCGGAGAGCCTTTTCGTGTTTCTATAGTGACACGATGAAGGTGAGGCTTATTTACAAGGAAAGGCCCCTTTACTGCATAAAGAACACTCCCCCCATCCCCCCACCCCACACATACACACACACAAACACGCATGCACTTCCGCTGCTCCTCTCTCTCCTCTTTAATTCCCCGTCTTACCGATTTGTTCCATGCCATCCGCGAGTTTGCTCTCCCACGGTCCTTTGCCTGCATTTAGCCTGCATGCCAGCGTCAGTTTTGAGGTCGTGGGGGGGGGGGGGTGTCAATCCGCAGCTGGGGGCTGAGTTCGGGAGATCGGATTAGGCATGAGTACAGAACGGAAGGGCGTCCGTCCTTTAGCGGGTGGGGGTAGACTGGAGATGAGCCCTTTCCTTATCCCAGGCACATTTTTGGAAAGCGTTGGTGTTCAGTAGCACCTATACAGGATGCTCGGCCACGGTTGTGAGCTTGGAATTGGGCCGTTTGTGTTACGACGGCTGACGAGGTGGGAGGGGGGGGGGTTCTCTGCAGAGACGGTGACAGTCACATGCTCGATCCCCTCATGACACCAAACTCATGGTATGTAGCCACATTCCTGCAAGCGCACAACCTGTCTGCCCTCCTGCCTGTCTGGTTTTGTCAGCCCAGCCCCGCGACGGTTTAATCGGGACGTGACCGTGCTGTGAAGTCAGGGTGACAGGGGACTTCTGTGTGATGCAGAAGGTTTTCTTTTTGTTTTCTTCTTATCCTTATTCTCGGCCTTTTATCAGTAATTAGATACATTTTTTTGCGGCCCCAAAAGGTTTCTCTGTGCTTTTCAAAATGATAAACATTTTTTATTTTCTTTTTTTTTTAAACCGTTTCAATTTTCCATACAGTTCCATACATAATTCAATCTGCAGTATGTTTCAGCACTTTCACTATTAAAAAGGGGCAGAAAAAAAAACAATTCTGTACAGGTTTGTCGGTATGTGTGTTTGCAGTGGGCAGCCCGGGGATTTCTGTAGGACCGCGGTTGGCGTGAGCGCGATGCCTGTGGACGGCTGAGCTCCTCTGTCTCCCGCCCCCTTGCTACCGCGGTGCTGTGATGCTTATCGTTCCGTTACGGAGTACAGGTTATGTAGCGTCCCGCTTTGGTAGCTCCTCTCCGTGTTCCCTTTCCTGGCTGGGCCTACTCGCGAGGCTGCCCCTGGGAATGCACGCCTCCTGTTACCGCAGGTCATGTTAGCGTCCTGTTCAGGCCTCTGAAAGTGATGACATCACGCCACGTTCCGCATCCAAATGATTGAGACAGATGCTCAATTTAAGTTTCTCATCACTAGTTGATTTAGTGTTATGTTTAGTAAGATTTATTTGTTGTTCCTGTTGCACCTGTACAGAAGTTTTCGCAAGGTTGGGGGAAAAATTTGAGGTTTAAAATGATTATTGCTGGCTAACAAATTTACGTAGTGCTTTCTATGTTTTCCTGCAATTTGCTACTTGTTAGGAGCCTCGTGTGGTCACTGTGGAACATCAGTGAATGAGTCAAAGAACATACCCTTGTGCTTAAGATTAGCTGTTTAGCCATTTCATTCTGGTCTGTACCAGAGCTGGAAATTTCAGGTCCAGGAAGTAAAAATCCAAACCTGATTTAGTTTCAACCAACTGGTTGAGTATAATGAGTCAGTCACAGAGTAGTCAAATGGTTGGTTAAAACAAAATCATGGTCTAGATTTTTACTATCTGGACCTGTGTTTTCCACCTCTCATCTGTAGTTGTTTCTGCCCAAGTCAGTTTGAGTGCCTAGGCTTTAGTTCAACGTGCCACCGCTTCTGCTTACCCACAAGGGGGCACTGACGCATGTAATGCAACCTCACCTCTGGTACTTTTGTCGGTTCAGTGGCTTGTATAATCCAGTGTTCAATGAATTTGGGCTTATAAAATCCTGGATTTACTGAGCACGAGAGTTACAGAATTCATCAGCACGCCCCATGTAGGGTTCCAAAATGCCCCTCTAATCATCTTTTTCATCTGCCCCTCCGACCCGCCAGGAGGACGGTTCAAGAAGGAGATTGTCGTGGATGGACAGAGCTACCTGCTCCTCATAAGAGATGAAGGCGGACCTCCTGAGCTACAGGTATGTGTCTCACAGTCCCGTTTGGTGTTTTTGTGGTGGCCGTGGCCAGTTTCGATATCCCTCCCTCCTTTTATAACCTTGAAAGGGACGGAGTGTTTGTAGGAAGATTCATTTTAGCCTACAGTGCTAGTATAACATAACCTGATCTACCAGACCTTTATCTTTCTGTAAAATGGCCTAGTTATCCAAGGTGTCACCTCATGGTCCAGTTTGATCAGGTACCTTATTGTTCTGCCAGCATCAGATTGCCTCCCAAAAGCTTATTACATTTTGATGTCAGGATCTTCAGTCTCCCTGGAGGTTTTGCTTGCTGTTTGTTTACGGCCAAATATGGTGTCAGGATGTCTGTCTGCTGGTTAGCAGGTCACTTTTGCGGGGTGTGTTCCCCTGGGCATTCTGGGTATAGAGGAGAGACAGCCCAACCGTAACAGGGAGGACGTGGAGGAGCTTTGTGGGTGGCCAGACTGACCTTTCGAATTGCTGCCCTTCTGAATTTGCTGGCTACAGGCCGAAGTCACAGCAGAGAGCAATTTGCTAGGAATAATTAAAACCCTTCGTTATGCTGTGCATTGCAGGGGGGCGGAGCGACATGGTGGCAAGTCGACAAGGCATCGCGTTTAATTTCCCTCAGCCTCTTGGCGCTGTCAGATAGGACCCTGTTGTTATTGCACTGGCCGGTTGGGCAGGGCGGGGCAAGTGTTGTTCAGCATGTAAAGGGGCAGGTGATTGTGTGGGGGGGGGAGGTGTTGTTTGTGTGCCTGTGTTTGAAAATGTCTGGTGTAGATTTTCGCCCCCCCCCCCCCAATACCAAGTTCGTTGTTCCAGTCTATTCTACAAGTGTCGCTTTATCTGTTAAAACCATTTATGTAACAAATCCCTCCGATAGGATTACAGACTTCTGTTCGAACCATTCATCATTCTTGACTGACTTACCTTACAATGTAGCTAGAGATGGATGACAGAATTTTTATTTTTTTTTTTACATGAAAGATTCCAACAGGCCCTTTTGTAGTTGTTCTGCTGCCATCTGCTGTCTGCTCTTTGAAATGCCTCCCAGATATGATTTTGCCCTTAAAAATACAGCAACAGAGTTTCTTTAAGGAAAATAATTGTGTATATATACATATATCTCTCAAGGTGTTGTCGGAATTAAGTCTGTTCATTCAGCAAATTCCATTACCAGAACCTTTGTCTGGTCCATTTGAACTGGGAAGTTGGAATTTTCTAGTTGCAAGTCGGAGGGAACTACACGACCCTGACCTGAGAATTCAATATTGGCCACTCATCAGCAGTAAAAATATGTAGTAATTTAATTAGCATACTTCTGTCTCTTTTGTCTCTCATTAAATCGGTCGTACACACAGTACTGTCCAACTTGTATTTGTGGAAATGTTGCTATGGTGTTTGTATGTGCAAAATATCGCATAATACATTGTCATCAACTAATATTGTTATAATGGCTAACGATGAACCTAGACAGAACTGTCATTGCTAATGGCTAACCTGCTAATTGTGCTAAAATGTGTTTCATTTGAGTGTGACATCTTTCCCAGCTCCGATTTCCGACTTGCGAGGTAAGGAACGCTGTGTATAATCACACGCAGCCAGTCTTTTGTTTGCAGGTTTTATCCATGTAAGATGAATGATTTCTGTTACTGTGGGATTCCTTTCCTCGTGACTGTAACTTTGCCACGTTCCTCTTTTTCCATCAGTTTGCAGCCTGGGTGGACGCTGTGGTCTTCGTCTTCAGCCTGGAGGATGAGATCAGCTTTCAAACGGTTTACAACTACTTCCTGCGGCTGTCCAGCTACAGGAACACCGCTGATGTGCCTATGGTCCTGGTGGGGACACAAGGTGAGAGATCGTGCCGCCCCCCCCTTCCCCCACCCTAAAATTCCACAGTACCCTCTACTTAATTTTAAAAAACAAATCAAATCAAGTTCTCAGCCTGATCCAACAGAATAAGCTAATCTCCTGAATTTTGCATGTCATGCCTATTGCTGGTGCTCAGTTGGTAGACCGATACACAATTTCATACAGATTGCATAATCAAACCGCCCCCAAGTTGGCGGAATTGACCGGGGGGCTGCCCAGAAAATTCCATCTCTGATGGGAATTGGGGCTTGCAGAAATCCAGTGCCCCGTTCTATGCTAACCTAGTGCCAGTATGTTCTTTGCACTGAGACAGAATTTGTCAAGATGATTATTTTTTTTTTTAATCATTATTTGCATTCAAATCACTTCTGAATGACCACACCCGGGAATTAGCAGGGCCACCCTGCCCCCTTCATGGTTGCGGGGGGGTCTGAACTAACCATGTACTCTTTGACCCCTCCCTCAAGATGCCATCAGCGCAACGAACCCCAGGGTCATTGATGACTCGCGGGCCCGGAAGCTCTCCAACGACCTGAAGCGCTCAACATATTATGAGACCTGCTCCACCTACGGCCTCAATGTGGAAAGAGTCTTTCAGGATGGTGAGGGTGCCCCCTACTGGCTCGGTCACTCAGGTGTCAAAGCTGCTTCCATGGTGCCTGCCTCAGAAACATCGCAGTCACTAGTTTTCCCTGAATTGATATCAGTGATTGAGATTTGGAATCTCCAGGTGCTGCTGGTGCCCAGGCTCCTGTCAACACTGCATCGTCAGTTTTCTTAAATAAAAAAAAAAAAATGTAAAGGTACCTTTTTCTGCTTTCTTGAGTTAAGATCACATTGTCTTCATTATACTGACTCATTTACCATCAAGATCCTTGCCTCTGCATTTCCTTTCCTGCTCTTTAATTGCCTTCTGAAACCGTGCTAGAAATAATGAAGGCGTTCAAACGTGTTTGATTGGACAGACAGGAGGAGGGAGCAGAATCTTAAACAGCTGCTGCCGTCATGGAGATTGTCTCCACGTCAACCGGAGAGCCTGAGCTCTTGCCCCTGTCTGCATACAAAACGATATGGTGGACATGGAGGCCTCCTCTGCTGATTAAATTAATGTCACCTGTGCTCCCCCAGCTACAGACACAGGTGGCACAGTGATGCACAATTCGCTGTGTTACTCTGCCTTTGCTGCTGGAGGGCGATTTGTGTTTCTTGGGCATGCATCAACCCATAGTGTTGGCAGGCGCCTCCAAAATAAGCAGATTTTAGATGCAATCCCAAGCCTCTTCGTTCAGACTTTCCCCAAATCTCGTGCTTTGAAGCCTTATCTTCCAGCCACTAATATTAACATTCAGATCAAATCTCTCTTGCATTTCTGACTCCCAGAGAATTTTATAAGGCAGTATAAAAATACCCACACATGTATTATGTAATGGCGAAATCACAGTCAGCTGACGTTCTAAACGCCGGGCTTTGGTGCATCCCGGCGTCGATCCCCGTGGCGTAAACGCCCGCGGGCGCCTCTCTGTGTCCTCCCTGGTCTCCAGTGGCCCAGAAGGTGGTGGCCCTGAGGAAAAAACAGCAGCTGTCGATCGGACCCTGCAAGTCGCTGCCCAACTCCCCGAGTCATTCGTCCGTCCCTGCGGCCTCCATCCCAGCGGTGCACATTAATCAGGTGAGGGCCCTTTAAATCATCATTTAAAGCTGTTTATCTGGGTAATAAGTGTATGTTCGTTCAGTAAAAAACACATTTTACCCTTGGAATTAAGTATCAGAATTTCTTGTTTCCAAAAAGTTTGATATGTTGTTGGACTGCTAGAAGCTTACAGCTTTGGTTCACAAAACCTCTCCTTAGAGGCACTGCAGCCGTTCTGCTTGTGAAATTTCAGCACCAGCTCAATTAATAAATTAGTTAAATAACTCAGTGAGGTATTGATAAGCCATGTGAGGTGTGTTAGTGGTCAAGTCACACAATATACTGGTGTATTAGATGGCTGCTGCAAACACTGGGGTGACTTTAGGAGAGGTTTTGAAATGGCTAAGCTGACACACTTCAACGGACAAAAAGTCATAGTTTTACAGCAGTGTAAACATCATTTTCTTTTGACTGCCTTAAGCCTAGTTCATACTTCATGCTTTCCACGTGCCCTTTCGTGCGCTTCCAGTCTGGATACAGTCCTCCGCATGGCAGCTAGTGTTTATATTGTGGATTGTTGCGGTCGGCGCATGCGTACTGCAGTGATATCCCTCCAGACCAGCAGAGGGCAGATGTCGTATTTTCAGTCTGAAGAAAGCTTATGGAAAACCAGGATGAGATACGGTTTATAACCGCAAGTTTTAAGTCTTCTCCGGTTTTTAAAACAATAAAAACATGACCTTCTTTTGGAAAACTACTTAGCCGATGTCTGCTTTGTCTCACAAGCAATTTGGACACTAGATATGTTTAATATTTACCTCTGCCCGATCACGTTTCTAACTGAAAGTACTATTCGATTCTTAAAATATAAAATATAAATGATTTTTGGGTAGAAATCATTAATAATGAAGACAGTTACAATAAGCATTTCACTGCAGGTTGTACTATGTACGATGATGCATGTGACAAATAAAATTTGAATTTGATTTGACATAGGTGGAATATACGGAGCCCCTAAGAGGTCAGGGTGGGAAAATATTTTTTTTATATAGTTTTGCTTTCCCTCGCAATAGTTTTGCAATCCCACTACATTTACCCACTATTTGCTGCAACGTGACGACAATGATAAACCTACATAATGTTTGTGTGGGCACTTTGCGTTCAATATCCCAGCTGTCTTGTTTACAGTTACTGGTGGTGAATTGACACGTATTTTATTAATAACGAATAAAAACACATATATGAAAGTCACATGGTGTGTGTTATTCCCCATAGTTTTATGCTTAAAGCAAACTTAACTGGACATGTCTGTATCGTTTAGGTTTATTAGTCGATTTTAATCCTGTGTTTTGTACTCAACAGTTATTAGTAACAGAAAACTATTGTGTTGGATCACAAAAGTATTGTGAGGGAATGTAAAACTATTTAAAAAAATATTTTCTCATCCTGACCTCTTAGGGGCTCCGTAGTAATATGCCATTAATCTTGAACAAATGCAGATGAGAATAGGTTCTCAGAGCTAAATTTATTGAAATTCATTGTTTTGAGCTGAACGAATAGAAAGGACAAAGTTTACATACAAGCCACGTACTAGATATACCTAGTCAATTTTTTTGCACATGCACAGTTGATGCGCAAGGTTTCCGCTAGAAATAAAAATCTGGGCTACACATGCAGTAACCGCAGCCAACTCCTAGTGACAATATTTACTCTCCTCATCTGCAACTGAAAGCGCATGCAGAAAAGTGAAGTATGAATTACCCTTAAGATTTTTGCATAGTACTGTATATACAGCTGAGAACGAAGCTTGGGGCCCGAGCACAGGGTCAGCCTTTTATCGGAGCATTTTTGGGGGTTAAGGACCATACTCAAGGGCGTAACATACATGAGACTATTCTGACGAGGACAGGTTTCAAACCAATGACCCTCTGAGTATAGGCACAGAGCCACATACTAGTTATGGCCAAATAAAGCTTCAAGAACCATTTTCTGCATTTTTGACACCACTAGATGATGCTCTTGGTTTGCTTTGCTATGCATTGAGCCCTTTTTTTTAATAGAGAGCACCATCTAGTGGTGTCTGAAAATACAGCAAATGGTTCATGAAGTTTCATTTGGCCACCCCATGAATAGCTAGCGTTGTCATTATTGTGTGGTATTGAAGTGGTAGATTTTTTTTGCTCATGTTTTCTGGTCCAGGTGCTTCAACACACCTGCATGTCTTTGCTTATAATCAGCTTACCATTAAAATGCCCCTGCTCACTGTTGACTGTGCTACCCAGGTCTTTGCTGATACTTAACAATTTGTATAACTTATTTTTAAGCATACAAACACATGCTCTTATTACAGCCAAATTAGTCGCTGTTAAAATCAATATTTACTTATTTTATTATGATCGATGTATATTTTATATATTTTAATATGTATTTGACCTGTTACCATCGGTCCATGGACAACAGATGTAAAATAGCCATTTTGGCTAATTCTGGCACATTTACATTCTATGTTTATTAATGTGCACTGTCCATGTCAAATAAACTAATAAAAAAAATAAAAATAAATAAATAAATAATGAGATGTTCAATAATGCGGTCATAGATTGGGTTATTTTGTGATGTGTGTGCGTGCATCTGTTAGCCCGGAACCAATCCAGCCAATCATATAATTCAAACCCTTTAAAAAAGGCTCTTGCAGTCAATGTGAGCTGTACATTATAATGCATTTTTCATTAGAATGTAGATGTCAATTAATCGATGACTTGTGCAGGGAATTCAAATTACGTAGTTAACTTCCAATTTTGGCTGTGAGTGAGGCTAAGCCCCTCATTCTGGTTCTCTTGTATGTAGAGCTCTTTTTTCAGCAATAATGTAGGCAGACAGATTGAGGCCCATATGGTGAGCTTAAGATCACTCCCTGTCAATTAATAGGTGTCGTAACCACAGGCTTCCACTAGAGGGTGCTGGCACATGAATGAGAAATGGCTGCCATTTGCTGCCAACTGATCTGGACATTTTGAAGTACAGTGGGTGGGGGGCAAGTGCTGGTGCTGGGGTGGGGCACAGGCCTGTGTGCTTATCCCTCCTTTCATCTGACTGTTATGTTCGTCTGCTCTCTTTCTCTCTGTCTCATTCACCACCAACCAACCCCCCCCCCGCCCCTCACAGGCAGCAAATGGCGGGGTGGCATTCAACGACTACTCCTCCTCTGTCCCCTCCACCCCTAGCATCAGCCAACGCATCGAGACAGTGGCCGCATCCAACACGCCCACGCCCATCCGCAAGCAGTCCAAACGCCGCTCCAACATCTTCACAGTAAGTATGCGTCAGCTGATGCAGGGCAGCACCCACTCACACTACTAGAGGCCTCCGGAGGAATGGCATGCACGCAGTCCTCCTCCACCAGAGGGAGCCAGAGAGCCCCACACCAAGCCAAGGCCTTCTTCTCCTGCAACAGAAATGAACATTCGGCTCGTCTTTGCCGAAAAGCTAATCGAAAAAAAATTGCTAAAACAACTAAAAGTGGCTCTGACACTGTACGCTTGTGGGGGCCTGGTTTACCCTGAAACCCGTAACAAGCGCTTCTTTTTTTCTGTACTTTTTTTCTAAATGAAAAAACCAAAACTAACCGCAGGGGGGGAACAAAGACCTCTTGCGTTTCTCGTACGCTGTCGGTGACGCCTCCCCTTATTCGTGAGTTCTTAGCGATTTGCACGTGGCTTGATCATCTCTCATTGGCCCTGTCCTCTTGCCCCAGTGTCTTTGCCCTGGCCTCCCCTCCCCTTCGGCTGTTCTTGGCAGGTCTTTGCCTTGCTTCCCAGTGGCTTCCCTTGAGGGGAAGTGAAGGGGGGGCAAGTACCCCGCAGCGACACCCCCTGCCGCTCCCACCCTATCTGCTCCCCTCCAGTCTGCACCCCGACTACGCTCACGCTCTGCCAGTGGCAGCCAAATATGCATGTGCCTCCTTCACCAGCGTCCCCACCCCTGTGCCTCTTCCTCTTCTCCTCCTCCTCCTCCCCTCCCCCCCCACCGCCCGCCTCCCTAGCTTCACCCCAGCTTCCCCCAGAGCTGCCCCCCGGGTGCGTGGCCCCCGTGGAGGCTCTGTGCTAGTTCCCCTGTTTTTCCCTCCCCCTGCTAGGTAGTGAGTAACCCTGTCCACCAGAGACACGAGCCGCGACCGCTGCGCGTGATGGAGGCGCCGAAGCATGCCACGTACCCCGTGTGGCTGCCCGAGTGGCAGGCTGAGCGGGAGTTTCAGCTCATGACCTTCTGAAGAGTGCCGGGACGGGCTGGGGCTTTGGGGCGGACGGGTTGGGGGAGGAGGCGGGCGGGCGGGTGGGGACGGGGGGGTGTGCGAGTGGAATTTCCTTAAACGATGAGACGAGGAGCAGGATGTGCCAGTTTGAAAAAAAAAGAAAAAAACGAACTAAAAAAAAAAATAAAGGAAACGAAAAACAAACAAAAATAGCTGTTTTCCAAGCACACATTGTAGGACTTTTCCCTACGTCCTTTTATCAGTGACAAAACTTTGTTCCCCTTTTGGATGAAACGCTTCACCTTCGGAGAACTGCTGGAACCAGCGTTGCTGACGTGTAGATACTCCTTTGAAAGACGACAGCCCCAAAGTCAGGCGGTGTCTGTTGGAGTCTGCTGGCCCCGCCCCTTTTGTTCCGTTTTGTGCGGGCCCCACGGAGCTGGGTTCACTCTGCTCTCTGTTTCCATGTGTTGTCGGTATCTAACCGCAGAACGCTGTCTGACACCTCAGTTAGGTCCTGTACTCCTGCTTGTTGAGTTTAGTGTTTCATCATGGGGAAGCCTTTCTTTAAGTCTTTTCAGTCCATACTTAGGTTTGACCTGATGAAAAACACGACTGAAGATTTTTATTGTAATTGTTTTGTTTTGTTTATTTATATTTCTTTGAAGTATGAAAGCTACGATATACAGCTGCAGAGCCCACATCTGTTTGGATATGGTCTGGTTTCCTAGGTTCTTGCGAAAGCTTGAGTTATTTTGTTTTTAATTGCTGTTTGCTTCATTACACTTGGTCTGTGTAGATGACAGCAGCCCCACAAAATCTTGTATGGATCCCTTGATCGCAGACACAAGTGTCCAGGAAACCTTATCATGCTTTTTTTTTTTTTTTTTTTTTTTTTTTAAGGGCAGGAAAATAAAAAAAAAAAAGGGAACCCCAGTGTAAGTGGGGGGG
>JAODKC010000082.1:4187818-4210788 GCA_026777985.1 Mormyrops attenuatus | reverse complement strand
TCCGATCTGCTGCCCCCCCCCTCCCCCCCCCCCCGCAGTGATACATCGTCATACTTTTGGAGAACCTCCCCCTGAAATTCCTCTCGAGTTTACAGTTGCGAGGGCACCAGGCGAAAGGGAGAAGAAGGGTGAGGTTCTTCAGAGTTGGGCCTGGCTTGTCATTTGAGAAGAACCTCCATCAGGTGCTCGGGAAAGCTGAACCCTTTTTTTGGAAGGAAGTACTATCATGAAGGTGGCTGTAGAAGGTTTTTGGAGACGTGTGGTGACACAGCCATTTTAAGACCTCAACTGTGTATATCAGAGCCTCCTGAACAATTTAAACAGAGGTTCAAAAGCAAGTCTGTTGGTTGGGTAGTTTTGTAGTCTGAGCTAAAGATATATAAATGTATCAGTATTGTAGGGGCCCCGCTCTCGGTTCACCCCTAACATCTTTGCGTTCACAATGCGTTGCCTGGTTTTTAAAACCTTAACAATGCAACTATTCCCAAAGAAAATAGTGTGTAGACAGAATATGTAGGTAGACTTTTCAAGATAGACACATGGAGAGTCAATCTTGTTGGTGCGTCCCCTCTTTTTGAGCGTAGCGGTGATCGAAAACTGCTGAAGTATTTTTTTTTTTAATCATTGTTATGTTTTTATATGTATTTGAGGTAGAAGAATCATTAAAAGGATACCAATGTTACCATGGCCCCAGAATCTGGAATTTGTTTGGGCAGGGCATGTGCCAATCGAAAAAGTCAACCAATAAGCTTTCAGATGTTCCCTCCCCCTCTCACATTGTAACTGTATGCCCACTGTGTACAATACAGTTGTATTGATGTTGCATTCCCCCTTATTATTAATGTATTTAAGGTACTATGGTTCTCAATGTGCACACATTGTCTAACCATGTGAGCTACTTTGTGTATAATAATGTATATTTGACATATTTATATTGCAGTATGTAAATATTGTTTTTTTTAATTCCTTGTTTTTTTCCCTCTTTTGCGTTTGAGAACATGAATCAAAAAGCAAAAACTGAAAAAAAAATTAATAACCTGCTGTGTGCTTTGACGACTGTTGATATATTAATAAATGCTCAAATAAAATGATGTAGCCTCCCTGAATAGGGAATATAAGAGCCTGTGGAGTCAATGTTGTTGTTTTTTTTTACCGTTTCTTTCTGCGCCGGGTGTCCGTCGCTTCATTCGCTTTTCCTCTCACTCGTAGCATAGCAGGCTAAGGTGCAGGGGCCTAACCCAAGCAACAGAACAGAGCTGGAGAAGCTAACCGCAGGGTTACACGGCTCCCTGACTCATTGACCACATGGGCCACGCACCTCGTGCTCACTCCACGTTTTCTGTATTCCGTCCCGCTTGGCAAACTGAAATCTTTAGCCTTGCTGTTGCTCAATGAACAATGGAAGATATTTCAATGGAAGTCTGTAGAATGTAATACACTTTGCAGTGGAAATTAAGTTCTCAAACTGCAGCATAACAAGGCTGTTTTTACTTTGTGGGGGTTACAAAGTCCCTGCCTCCCCGCCCCCTTCCACTTTGGCATGTGTTTTTGCGATTTTGCACCATGCTGAATTTGCTGTCATCAGCCCTGGTTATCTCCGGTAATCCTCTCTAATCCGTGGTGACCAAGGAGGAAGGCCGGTTGTGATTGGGGGGGGGCAGCAGGGATGTATGACCCTTAACCCCCCCAGCCCCAGGGAGTCGCGCCTTTCAGTGAGGCTACAGGGGCCCATCGGCAGACGTGGTGGTGACTGCAGCTGGATTCGGAAAGTCGGAGGAACCACTACAGCCTCGACCTCAGAATTCAAGATGGCTGCTCCCTTTATCGACAGAAGTGAAGGCTGTCGTTACATACTGTTTATTAGCACTTATGTCTTATACGTGTTTCTATATGCAAAATACCACTTAATGTGTTATCAACTGGTATTGCTAAAAATAAAGCTGGTTAGAACTGGTACCGGTAAATGGCAGTCCGACTTGTACTGGAAAGCGGTTAACTCGGGTTAAATCAGGTCCAGGTGGGCATGTTTACTGACCCATTATAGTCCTAAGATGCTCAAAGCAGTTTCCCACTTGGAATTATGTGTCTGTGTCTATAGATCTACAAAAAAACAACATAATTGGAAATAAAAAGGGTGCGATACTTCCCACCATGAGCAACAACAATATTGGTGTTTTGTTTACAGATCATAACATTAGTCCAGCCTGGCTAGGTGCCTTGTGATTGGATTGTTTAGGTGTAATAGACTTTGCAAGGTCTGATGATTAATGGAAGGAGCCAACCCCGCACCCCGGAACACGGCTTCTCCCCGCTAATCGGCTTGTTTACTCCCCATCAGGTGGGACAAGCCAGACGCCGATCAGCAGGCAATTAGCCTCGACACGCTGGTGCACGGCGGCCGGCCTCCATGCCCGTTAGTTTGCCTGATGGGGGTTCGGGAAGTCGTGTGTAAAAGCGTGAGCAGTAGATGAAATCAGCTGACCCTCTCGTCTCGCCTCTGAAGACAGGGCAGTGGAGCAGTGCCTCGTCTGGACGCATGCAAGTGCCAGAATGTCCCATATCGTCATGTATTATTATTATTGTTGTTGTTGTTGTGGTGTTAGTGTTGTTGCTACTATTATTATAAGAGACATGCATCAGGCCAGTAGACAGAAATAAATTTAATTAGAGATCCATCAATCCTACCCTCTCTAGATTTCACTGACCAAGGACTTAAGCAAATTTTAAGGGGGTTGAAACTGGTAATTTTACTGCCTCGCTACATGCCTGAAAAACAATGCTTAGCATTTCAAGCCCAGTCTTTATCTATTTAAACAATGTGCCTAACATGCATACAGATCTTGCTCTTGCTCATTTGACTTCCTCTGCAGGCCGCCGTAGGATGGGCTCCCCCTTTGGTTCCTTCCTTCATTGGAGTTTTTCCTTGCTGCTGTTACCTCTTGCTTGCTCCTTGGGGGCTTCAGGCAGGGATAATGTAAAGCGCTTTGAAACAATGTAATGTAGTGAAAATGCACTAAACAAATAAAATTGAATTGAATTTTTGTGTAGTAAGTCTTCCCATGATCTTCCATAGTGCCTGTACAGTCAGGTGAGTGCTAATGCCGTAATTAGCACACCTACTTGCAGTCATAAATGACAAACGAGGTGATGAATTGAAAGCTGGTTAGCGACGTAATCCTATCACAGATGTCAGTTGATGCTGTTGTCATACACAGGTATGAATATTTATGAATGCTTACAAACAATTTAAGAAAGGCTGATTTTTTTTCCCCGGCAGTAATTACATTAGATGAAGAGAGAACTTTGGTTTCTGCGGTGACTGATTCGACCCGAAAGAGAACGGTGTTGCATGCTGAAGACAGTGCACAGGAAGTGGGTAGCAGGAGCTGAAGTGGAATCTGTGTTAGTGTAATCACGAGGACTGTAAGCCGCCGATGGGGGAATTAGGCCTGCGGTTCCTCGCTGAGGGGCTGTCTAATGGAAAACTGTCCAGTTTTTTTTTTATTTTTTTTTTTTTATAAATCTTCTGTGCTTATAATCATGAAGGACAGTATATAATAAAAAGCCAACCCCCCAGGGGGAGGAGCCCCAATCGTTTCGGTTCTTATGTAGCTATTTAACAGAGTCATGCCACGCCCCCCCCCCTCACCCGAGTCATCGACGTGTGTACTGCTTAATTACCTTTTGGGGGAGAAGGTGGATTGCGGGTGTGGTGGGGGGGGGGTCAGATTTAAAATGCTCAGCTTTGCGCCTGTGCGTGCTCTTCATGTCAAGCGGCTCTTCAAACTCACAACCCCCCCCCCCCCACCCAACCTTGCATCTCTCCCACTGCCTCCTCCCTTCATCCCTCTCTCCCTCTGCCTCCTCCCTCCATCCCTCTCTGTAATCAGTCTCTCTCCCCGGTGCTCTCCCCCGCCGCCGCCGCCGCGCTCATGGCGCTGTGTTAATTTGCCTGAGAATGCATTAGCTGTAATGAAAGCGGAGGGCCGGGGGAATCCTCCTGGGCTCCATTAATCATCCCCCCTCAGACAGACAGCCTTGATTACAAGTGGCAAGAAATTCATTAGAGCCAGGCCTCTGACAACTTTTATCTCTGCCACTAGATCTGACTCATTAGGCAGCCAAATTAAAGCTATGATGGTCCTGATGAAATCCACTGCTTGTTTATCTTGTGCGATTTGATGCATCTGGCCATACATCACAGGCCGGGGTGGCCACTGGGCGTCCCCCCCTGGCTGCATCGTCCGCAGGGGGCGTGCTCCGGCAAGCCTCTCGAGGGCGGTAACTTTTAAGAGAGAAATGATGAGAGACACCATCGTTAACGATGTGAGTCACACGGGCGGCACAGAACAATGTATGCATGAAATTGCACGGGGAATGGTAACAATTAACACACTAAACATTCCGTACAGTCAATTCCCAAAACACATTTGGTAATTGCGCAGACGAGAGGTTTTTGAATGCCCTGAAATATGATGTGTTGCATTTTTGGACCCCTGGGCTGTACTGTGTTGCATCTCAGATCAATAGGACCTTTTTGGATCTCAACGGGAAGCAGGTCTATCACCTGAACCTCAGTACTGGTGACCCAATAAGAAGCCAGTTGTCTTCACTTGGGCATGCTGGCTGGGGTCTTTGAAGTGTTGTCTGGTACAACACCAGTCACTCCAGCTTTGTCGTACCGCCCCTGCCGGTGGAAGGCGTCGACAACTCAAGGGAGACCTTAAAGAATTTTCAGGGAAGTTCTGGTGTCTGAGAACCATCAAATGTTGAAAATATGCATTAAAATTAAAACACAATCCCCTTTGGTCAACCATATTTCTGCAACTCGTCACTCATCCAAATTCAACAAAAATTCACAGCGTTCATTCCACCCATGCTTAATTTGTCCTTTACTCACTGAATCAAAAGTTGATTTTGGTTAGTCTTTGATTATAAAATTCCAGAAATGCTGTGAGAGCTGTAGGCGAAATAATTGATAACTCAATTAAGTCAACATGGAAAACATATCTGATGATGTATTGATCTAATTGGTAGGAGAAGATGGATTTCTGAGAGGTTACTGAAAGTGATTGGTGCCTTAGAGGTCATCTGTATCAATACGGTGTTTTCAAGCATAGCAAAAAAATGCTGATCTTGGGGAAAAAAATGGATCTTAAGACACCATAGGTGATACAGACATCAGAATTCTATAACAGAACAGATACAGGCAAACAACCAAGTGTTTTGAACATCAACAATACATGTATATATAGATCAAATATCTATGGATAAAATATCTGTCTATGTATGTATCTATCTATCTCTCTATCATAGATTGCATTAATGAAGCATGAAACTTTGCTGAGTACTTTAATTCAATCTTGAAGCACTGAGATGAACTAGAACTTTATCCCTGGATTAGCTCTGCGTAGAACTATAGGACATATGTGCACTAATGGCTGGAGATAATGGACGTGAACTTACCCGCAAAAGTCCACTGGCCTCATGTGTGGCAGTGGCCCTTCCCCATAAATGGGGACCTGTGGCCCCAGTTTGGGCCATTTCAAAGGGGCTTCCATCCGGGCCCCTATCTGGAACGGGACCCGCAAGCTCTGAGTCTGGCAGCCCTTAATCCTCTACACCCCTAAAACCCCTGCGGAAGGTCCAGGCAGATGCACAAACTTTTTTTGATAAAACATTGAGCTACACTTATCCCCCCTTGCCCCCCCCCCCCCCCACAGAAGAAAGTAAATATTCATGGCCCCTCTCTAAACAGATGCAGATCCCACTGCAGTTCCACAACTGTAGCTGCCAGACCTTCAAAGCCTTCGCAAAAAAAAAAAATCATTTCATGTTAAAAGGGAAGATAATCAGGAAGTCAAGTTCATACATATCAAAGTTCATTGACAAAAGAAAAAACTTACAAGCAGGAAATAAAAATCAAACCATGTATGGGAAAACGCGAAAATAAAAATATTTGGATAGTGATTATGCAGAAAAAAATTTATATTACTGGGCCTATTCATGCTTTGAAATGCCATTTTAAATATGTAAGCAGGAGGAAAACAGGGCAATATATGAAAATGATACACCGAGGAAGCAGACAGAAATGTATAGGATAGCTGTCTCGCCAGAATGTCAGTCACAGGCAGACGAAGACTACTTGATTTGTAACTGATAAGGTTCATAAGTGCCTGATTTCATCTTTGAGGGCTGAATCTCTGAGTTATGACAGCATTAAGCTTCTCAGTGTGTCCGTAAGCTCAACATCACAAACATCTGTCTCAAACAGCTGCTTGGATCATGCTGATATGTGATCGCACGTTGGAAGTCCTTCAGAGCAGGAGAAACCTGGCTGGAATTGTGAGATAGGGGTACGGTTCAGCCTGCATTTCATTCCTCCTCCTGATATCCAAAACCATCCAGGGGTCTGGTCCACCGCACCGTCCAGCTCAGTGTACATTGTTCTCTTTTGGAAAATGGATCGGTCCTGTGGGGATGTGGAGCTGGAAATCAAGAGGATAACCGGCAGATGCTGGCGTGAGCGCTGTGGCCAAATGCTCTGGACAGGAGGATCCCAAGTCAGTCAAAGATGACAGATCTATGGCGCATGGGACGTCGGTCAGCTCTATGCAGTGTCCAGTTAGCGCTTAATCAAAAGAGCAGGAACAGGGACGGGACCGGGTATGCTAATCACGACGGCCTGGGCCATGAGGATACAGCAGAATCTTTAATATATGATACGGGTGTTTGATTATACTGCTTATTCAGATGACACCATCCCACGCTCATCAGAATCCATACTAACAAAATGCAATTGAGCAATATCTGCCTTGAGAATTACATTATCATGTTCATTTGAAGATCTTCCATCTTGCATTCCATGGCGTTATTTGAGAAGACAAGACATGATACGTTTTCTAAGATTTATACTAGATCCTTCCTCACCACCATTGTTATTAGGAAAAACATCCGATTTAACAATTAGAAGTATATTTCCCCACCAGATGTTCTGTGTTTGATCGATAATTATAATAAAATATTTACGCTGTTATTACATTTAATATAAATATTTTCTTTTTGAATATAACATCTATTTGAATTCGAAAATCATATACAAAAATCATTAAATATGCCATGCACACATTAATTTACCATAACCATACGAATAGCAGTTAAGTTAAAACGTATATAGCATACCACACACTCAGAAACAAAGGTCAAAAATTTGTACCTTTGCTTGTCACCCTTGTCATTGTACTTTTAAGGTACAGAAATGTTCCTCTGAGCCCATTTCTGTACTTTAAAAGGTACAATTACCTACAGCTAAGGGTACATTTGGCAGACCCTTGAGGGTACAGCCCCAGTGACAAGCAAAGGTACACATTTTTACCCTTTTTTCTGAGAGTGTACAAATCAAAGAAAATCTTGAAATGCACGCTGAGGACGGGCACGTAGGACATAATTAATCCACTTCAGTAGTTAAAAAGTGATTCATATGCTTTCATCTTTATGACTTGTGCTGTTTGTTATTAAATTCGGGGCTTTTAATTTTGCTACAAACAGTAGAACCTTTCGTGTCAGGCTGGACGGTAGCCGGCTGCTTCACTGCCGACCAGTAACACGTCGATTAGTGAAATGACAGCGAAAGTGAAATGTGGAGCCCAGGACAGCACCTTTGTGCAGAATCTCTTCCCATTCCCACGCTACCTTCGTCCTCTTCATTAGCACTCAGGCAAAGGAATACCTTCTCATTATTTCAGCAGCTATAGGAAACGGCTAGTTCCTGCCTGCGGAGGCTGATGAGGTAATACTGCTTCCCCGGGTCCCACCATCACACGAACTACGTTGGCTTTTTTTTTAAATGTATATTAAATAATTTCCTTTGGCAAGGAGTTTTTGTAAACGGGCGAGACTTAAACTAGTGTCTCCGTTTTGTCCACGCACATTTAAACATATTAAAACATCGAAACAACTGAACCTCTGTTGCAATTTGTTCCTTTCTAGACTTTGCAGTTTAAATTTTAATTCAATTCTGTTCCATTCTGACTACAATAAAAGTCCCGGTTTTTTTTCCTTTAAAAACGTCTGTGCTTTTTTTATGCATAAAGTTAACCTGTGGGCTTTCATTGTCGTCCGTAATCCAGATTTATCTATTATACATAACACTTAAATATACTTAAAATGTAATACTACTGTGTTAACCTGAATATAACAATATGATTCAGGCTGATTTTAAAAGCGCCCCACAGGGTGACTGCAGTCATCTGAACCTATTATCCTGGTCAGTGTCACAGAGGGCCCAGAGTCTGGGGCCTGGTAGTATAGGACACAAGGCTGGGTCACCATAGTCTGGATCCCAGTCTCTCACAGTGCACAACCACAGTCATACTCTACAAGTAAGTTAGAGACGCCAATTAGCCTACAGTGTGTCATTTCTCACACAACACGGGGAGAACGTGCAAACTCCACACAAATGAAGCTACAGGAAGAGCCACCGCGCCACCCGGAAAATTCCGTCTTTAGGTTTTAATATCAGATTGTTAACCATAATCCCGCCTTTAGACCCTAACCTGCCTCTTCTTTAGTAGCACCTCAGTAAATCAGTCAAACAACTTTGACTGAATTTTACTAGTGGAGTATTACAATCAAATTGTCCGAAAATTCTTTGCAATCAGTCACTGATATTTCACCAAAAGAGAATGTTAAAATAAACGTAAATAAAATATGGATCCTGCAGCAAACACTGCTTGGACCACTACAAAGCCCAACATGGAAAATTAGGGAAAATCAAAGAATGAATCCCCAGACCCCTTTAATAGAAGCTACTCTAGTAATGCACCTGGAAAGCAACATTCTTAAAGCTATGTATGAAAATGCAAGGGTAAATATCATATAAAACATTGCAATCTTTGGTGACAAAGCAGCAGAGAGAGGGTGGTCATGAGGTGGTGGTCCAGCTTCTGAAGGCACGGTCAGGGCTCTGTAACTGAAGTTAAGCTCGCAACCCAGACAAACACTTAAGCTCAGATAAAGATTGCAGGTTTAAAATAGCTTCTGACCTACAGGAAGCTACCTTTGCCCCATGTTATTGATGCTGTGAGCTAAACATGCCTAGAGGCATGGACTGTGGGTCCTCTGTTCTCACACACACACACCCAAGCAAACTCACAGATCAATGGCCCCTCCCCCTGACTGATGATTGATTGTGAAGTTCATTACAAAGTGTTGGATATGACCACTCTAATGGGGATCCATCACTCCACCTTGAGGAATCGTGGCCTCCTAAAGAGAGACAAATGACTCCAACTCTCATTAACACAAATCTCTCATTTTCCCCCTGTGTATGCCCCGATTGTTTAATAGGGACTCTTCCTTTTGTCTGTCTTGTCAGGGATTTTGGGAAATCTTGCTATTTCTATATTGCAGGTAGCTAAAATAAATGAGGGTTTACACCATAGTCTGCAGTGTTGAGTCAATGAGGTAGGCATACAGAGAACAACGGAAGTGAAATTACCAGTAGTTTCTCCGAAAGTCCATGTTGAGGCAGGGCGGCCGTGGCTCCTTGGCGAATGCTTGGCCGTGAGATCCTGTTACGTTTGAACTTCTAAGGAGATCAAGCTTTCATGCAAAGTTTTTACTGGAACTTGGCAGTGGCGCTCGGCCAAAGTATGAACATGAGATTGTCTCCAACCATTATGTAAATCATCTATTCAAAGGAAGGGAAGTTTTGATTGGAAGTTGTTCAATTCCTTGCGAATCCTTCTTTCCAGGCCCCATCACGTATGAAGGAGGTCTGCCAGACTGTAAGATGAATTGGCCAGGCAGTGGTTACACACTGGGTAAGAGTATTCATGTGCACTGCGGAAACAGGAGAAATCACGTAGGATTCTGCCATTGAGAACACATGCACAGTCTATAAAGAAGCATCAAGAAACAGATCAAAGGTTCACAATAGTTGCGTTTGTTATAAATACTGTATTTGTTCCCGTAAACTGTGAAACTCTCAGAGAAGTTCAGAATGTAGGCCTAGTGTTTGTTTCCAAATTAAATTCTTACCCAATTCTTAAAACAAAAAGTGGCATATGTGCCTTTAGGAAATGACAAGTATTATACCTAGAATTTAGACAATGAGTGTAGTAGCTTCCTGATTTCACAATGTTATTGTAAGAGAAAAAGCCATTTCAGTAGGGGAGTGACACAATTATTAGCCCATTGTAATGCTATGCCGGTGTTTTACTTTGGACTTAATGTCCCATAGAAAATGTTTAGCTAAGGGGAATATTTGCGGCAAGGATTTCCGTGCTAGTTTAACGGGGGCATTGTTCCAACGCAATCGCTTAAGGAACGAGGTGACTGTTGTTCATGACAGTGCAAAGTGCGTGTAGCGGCACTGCGACCGGAACTCAACCGGCTGTGTGTTAGGGGCGTCTTAGCTTCTTTACTCCGACTCAGCATTGTCTTAAGCCTTTCCCCAAACGTAGCGCTAGAAGTCCCAACTAAACGAAAAGAGAAATTGCCATTTAGCCTACTATTATTATAAACGTAATCATACCAATTAAACATCCAAATTAAGCGATCATTAAGTTCCGCCTACATATAATCCTTTCATCTTAACTTATTGGCACATCTCTAAATTGAGAAATGCATTTAATTGAGGATTTAAGAAACGGAGTTTTACCTGTCTCGCAGGTCACGTGACAGTCGGATGCTCCCCAGAAGGCCATTAATCCGCAAAGCGAGGCGTTACCTGCCAAACGGTCTCGGGGAAAACGCAGCATAAAGCGGCTTAATTCACCTCTTCTACCTTAAATCCAGCGTTTTTCACTTAAAGGAAAGGACTGTATGTCATGGGCGACATTTCTGGCAGGCGCACAGATTTACATGAGACTTGGAGAAAGTGAACATCAGGTTTGCATTAACTTTTGCTTGGAGATAGAAAGTTGAAGAGACAAGCTAATGAAAAAAATATACATTTTAACTGTCTGTGAAATAGTACTGGTTTAAGTATTTCCTTGGTTTCCCCCAGAAATATAGATCTACATGGGTATGTTCATCTGTTAAGGGTAACCTCAGATTCCTAAGCAAAATGTGGAAAATTACACCAACGTACCACTGCTTTTATTTAGGCGAATGTTTACCTGCCAGTGAATAAGTAGGTCATGGGCTATAATAAAATTTTATGAACCGTATCTCACCGAAGAGCTACGTCAGTTAACGTTTTATAATACAGATAAGCCCTGGATGAAATGTCTATTAAGCATTTAGCTGTTAGCTTCAGATTTGTGATACACTTTGTAAGAAATTTTTAACTTTGTAAGAAATGCAGTCGAGGTCTCCGTCTTCTTCTAAATTTAAAATACTTAGTGTGATATTTTATCGCTGGAAAAATATGTATCTTTCGCAAGACGGCTAAGACACTTGTGGAGAGAAACAAAAACTTTATAAAATACTTGTCATTTATCCTGTCAAATATTTTCCATTAATTGACAAAATATTTGGAAGCAGAGCATAATGTAAAATCTTGAGTAGGCCTCTCCAGTAGATCGTTTCACAAAAGTTCAAAAAATCTTTTTTTTCTTCTCACACAATCGACCCGTATTCGCATTTAGATTTTCAAAATCCCAGTTAAGACATATGGTTTCAACAAATCCTAACTCCTTGAACCAGTTAATCAAAATCCATTTTTAAATTACATAATTTCAAGTGTCGTACCCACGTCACAATATTAACTATACTGAATTAGTAATTTTCACATGAATTAATTTATTGAGATCAAATATTTACAGATATACTATGTAAATCTTTTTCAGACGGGTCGGTGAATTATTTATTCACAATATGAAACTGACATAACTTGCTTAGATTATTTATTTCCTTCACAATTTATTTTTCACAAACATCTGTCGAATACAGTTTCTACGGTACCTAAACGCCAACATTGAAAAGGAACATGCAGATTCTTGGGCTCAACTGAAACGGTGAGGATTTTTACAACATAAAGTGTAAATCGGTTTCAACAAGTTGGCCGATAAGCAAACATGCAGCAAACTTACGTACTCGGTATACCACACTATAACATATAAATATTTTTCTTAAAAAAGAATTGTATTCAATCTTATTTAATAGTGCACTTTGTGTCGCTCTGACACAGTTAATATTTACATATTTACAAAATAATAAATATGGACGCGTGTACATATTCCAAAATCAACCAGGCAAATTGATTCGTAATATTAAGTAATCAAATTTAACAATGAAAATCTTTTCCGTCCGTTAAGTCGGTCTTCCGATATTAGGGGGTTTCCTATCATAATTAGCACCTTGGAAAATAACCATAATAGGCCTATCAATTTTGACACATAATGCAACAGAAGGATGCAATGTCCGTTTTAAATAACCACGTGGCCGTCTTTTTGCCGCCGGAAATCCTGCTCTAGGCGTCATGCATGTTCAAATAAAGTTGCTTATTTCTCAGTGTTTGTATAAGAAACGTACACACTTGCACCGTTATTCAGATCGTTCATGGCCTACTTCCTTGTTCTATCTGCTGATGTTGACTCCTGACGGCAAATCTGTTGACGTGCACGGGGATGGGGACTACAATTTTTGGGTTCCTTACTGGCTCCCCCGATCTGTTGTTGACGTTGCCGGCTTTAATCCGTTTCCATTTGGCCCGTCGGTTTTGGAACCAGATCTTGACCTGGACCTCGCTCAGTTTAAGTGCGTGTGCTATCTGTGAGCGCTCAGTCAACGAGAGGTACTTTTTACAGTGGAATTCTTTCTCCAGTTCTAATAATTGCTCGCTGGTAAAAGCCGTTCGTCTCCGCCGGCTCTTTCCAGCTGAACTTCCCGGCGGTAGAGGCTCCTGTGACCCAGCTTTGAGTTTGTTCTTTTGCGATAGCGAACCACAATTGTTCCCGTCCGAGAAACTTTCGTTCTCGCTGTCTGCAGAGCTGTCGTCCTCCCTGTCGCTGCAAGGGGTCTCCGTTGATTTGAGGTCCAGTTTCTCATCGTCTGAACTGTAGAGTTTGGTTTCTCCTGAGCAGCAATAAAGGCCACAAGAGAACACGTCGTTTTAGCCCTTAAACACATTCATGTGACTCACCCGAAACCTTGTATTATTACACAAATCCACTTGCTTTTCTGGTAGCGAGTACTGATTACACCTAATGATTAAAAATATCAAACAATCTCAGGGCCATGTTATATGGGATGAAAAAGTAAAAATCGTCTTACGTAGCCTAACTATTGAGGATGTTATTCGGTATACCTCTGGACAGTCTGTTTCTGTCAAGTGGCTACGCGGAGATGATTTTCATAGTAATATAGGCCTTCAAATATTGTAATTTAAATAATATTTCTGCTTGAATTAAATTCTGTTTAAAAAAGATACCGAATATGTAACAACACCTCTTTTAGGTACTTGCATCGCAATCATTCATTTGGTGGTAATAAAACTGGTATATTGTGTACAACATTAAAATGCTATTCGCTTAATTTGGAAAATGCAGTTAGAGACAGAATCCCTACGGGCAATTTCATTCTGTTACCTTTTTATGGTGTGTTGTAGTGTAACCTGTCACAGGCCATATTCTAGGGCATGTTAATAGTATAATAATAATAATAATAATAATAATAATAAACATGATCCCTATTTATATGGTATATTTTACTCATTTTATTTAATTCACTAATACGTATTTGGAGACAGCTAGTATATAAGAGTTTGGAGGGAAGCTAAAATATTTTTTCCTGGAAAAAAGTGGACCAATGTTGATTTTTGTAGATATTATCCGTTAATTTCTATTTCTATTAATCTTCTGTAACCGCTTATCCAGTGCATGGTATATCCAGACTGATTGTCATATAGCCATTCCGTACCGTCTACTTCGAATCTGAAAGTTGGTAATTTGTAGTCATTTGTTTAATTCTAATTTATTTTTTAAATGTTTCATTATTGTTTTTAAACAAAAAAAAACCTGTTAGGAAAAAAAGAAATCACTATATAGTTATGAAGTTTGAAAAGAGTCTTATTTTCACAGAATCACTATATTAATTAAGCGTGAATTATTTACGCTAATTTAACGCTCAGCTTATCTCGGCATACTTATTTTATCAATGCACTTATATGGGTCTATACGTGCACGTGGCAACAAGTTTCTGATCTTCTTGTCAGAGGTCTCAAAGCTATAGTTGTTGTGCTTTTGATGTAACTCACCTGTGATGGTCTGAAAAGTTTCCGAGAAGTTGAGTAGTTCGGAGCCCTTGTCCCTTACGGGCAAATCCTCCGAGTGTGGGCTCTCTTGTCTCCTTATCGCTGGATCCGAGCTCAGCCGGGGTCCCGGAATTTCTTGCGGCGGATAAAAACTATCCGGCGGGTCAGAGAAGCTGGGAAGTGTGGTCGTAAGGGCGACCATCGAAGGCATCCCCTGTCCCAGACTGGCGCAGAATGTGTTGGTGAGACGTCCGGCAAACGAAGCCAAAGGGGCCAGCGGCGGGATGCCTGACTGTAGAGGCGAATGAGACAGGGCTTGGGGGATTACCAGAGGTCTGTACGGCATAAACATCGGGTAACCCGTGTAGAGCAGGTGCCCCGGCCGCGGCTGTGGAGTCCCAATTAACGAATCAATGGAAAACGCCGTACCTTGGCCGCTTGGTCTCTGCATTCTGGTCGTGAACCAAATATTGCTTTATGTTCTAAAAGTACTCCTCACTTTAAGTTAGGAAATCCCTCCGTTCCCCTTACAGTGGAATGTGTGTACTCCTCTTGCCGTTTAGTGGTATCCCTCGGATTGCAGTTGACGTTAATGCTGAGTGCCTTTACTCCGTGCTCTCCTTAGGAAGCCAAATCGCTGACTGCGACCTGCCGCTTATTCGCTTCTCTCTCACTCCGTTTCTCCCTCTGTCACACACACACACTCACACACACACACACGCGCGCGCGCGCACGCATACTCGCTAGGCTCATCATCTGCAATAGAAGAGGGATGGGAGGGGGTGTATCCCTCCGAACTCATCCATCTTCCTCAAATTACGCTTCATTTCCTTATTCAGCTCCTGACTTTTTGGCTACCATGAGAGGCGGTAGTTTCCCAGTGGATACCAATAGACAGAGGGGCCGAACCCCCTTAAGCTTGGACGACAGTGACTGGAAGCGCTGTGAGAAGGTTTACAACCTTCCCCTTCCCTAATCGTTGACCACACCAGCCAAATCAACTATTATTAATTTTGATTGATGATTAGTAATTACTTTGGATTCAGGGAAGCGACATAAAACAAGGGCGCCATTGTTAAAATTTAGGGACGGATGGCACCAGAGTCGAGAAGGAGGCTAGGCAGATGTTTTTCCCCGACTTGTCTAAAAGAAAACCTTTTCTTCGGAACCAACACAATGTATTTGGCCTCGGAGAAGTGCAAAGATAATTATCCCCCGGAGGGAAATATTGTCTGAAGAATGGGACAGAATAAAAGACTTGAATGAGAGGGTCAACTACAAACTAAAACGGAGCTCAATTCCAGATTTACAAAGTAAATGCTATAACAATACCAAGACTTCGGTTTGCCACAAACTTATACGGTTTCAGTGTTAAAACGTTAATAGTCGCGCACTGTAATTTTATCAAACATTACCTATAATAGTGTGGGTTCCTAAATGTACTTTATTCTTATTCCTGACAATAATTATTAAAGTGCAAATAAACAAAAAGAAAAAAACACTGACTATTATTACCCCACTGTCTATCGCGTTATTTGCAGAGTTTGCATATAAAACGTGGTATGTATCTAATTTATCCAATTTAAAATCTAGTCATAAGGTGTTTATCTATATGTTTCCATATAAAATGACGATTATACTATTTTTTTCTAGTTTAATCCCGCTAATCTTTTTTTCTGAATAGTTTTTTTCTCGATTGTTAATTTCATTTAAAATTATTTTACCGTTTAAATGCCATTTCGAACTGATGATGATTAGCCCCTATTGAGTCCTGGGGGCTCGAGCTCTCCAACTGCCCGTCTGATTGCATGAACATAAACATGTCACCTCCGACTCTGATTAGCAATGTAGGACCAGGGATGCTAATTATTCTTATAATTGCAAATGACTCCATTCACCATTACCTTTCTTTGATCTATTGAAACCAGACAGCTTCCTTCTCCGCTTTCTTTAAGTGGACTTAAAGTGTGGGCTACAATCAGACACCCCCAAAGCACATCTTGGATTTAAAAAATTTAGATCAAACTTTTCTGACGAGGTGCGCAAGTTTGTTTGTCGTCCGCGTTTCTTTGCTGAAGAAAAATGATTTGACGTTATGGATGTTTCGGATACTGTACATAACGTTTGTATTTAAAACCATCAAAAGAAAATCTAAATTAGTACCAATTATGAAACCGACCACTTTTTAAATGATAAAATTTAAAGGATTATGCAGTTTTAAAATGGGTATATATTTAGCAACATTCAAAAGTAGTCCAGTACTTGGCAAAATAAGATATTTAGGAAAATAAATATAATCCATTTTTTCTGAATATATCAGAATAAAATGAATTACAATAACTGTACAAATATTTTAGAATTCTATCCTAATATAACTGTATGGTTTTGTATGTATTAGGCCCGTACATTTTTGGAGTTATTTTAAATACTCATTCATAAATTTGTTGTTGTTCTTGTATTTCATTTTTGAAGGGAATTTTAAACGTGAAAGGCCTAATTTAGATAATCGGCACTGGTAGTTGTAATACTACAACAGTACAATACTATTAGTACAATACTAATACTATTATTATTGCCTTAATAGTTTTAGATTAATCCGTATTAGTGGCCGCAGTGACACATGGGTTACGGCTTGTAGTAAATATAAATATAAACTGATATTATTTCCTTTGGCGGTTATATGTTATATGTTTATGTTGGTCGCTTGTTACAGGGACAAGGGATGCAGCCTGTTTGCTGAACGACATTTTTAGAAGCGATAACAGCCCAAGAGAAATAGTTGTCTATTAGACATGTTTACATGTTCTTCGTTATGAGCTAATTATATTTCTCAATTTATAATTGAAGCCGTTTAAAACCGTTGGTAGCTTTAATTTTCTGTATTATTTAAATATCTGCTAAAATGCACCTTTATGAAAAATGTTCCGTAAGTTAGTTTTGAATTTTAATTATATAGCAATTTGTGTATAGCTCCGTTGGTAGGAATTTATTACAGGTAGCCGAAAAGATTTTTGCCTTGACAGCGTGTTGGCGCTTTAAAGCGCTTCATTTAACGCGTTAATTACCACCATGCCGCGTGTCTGATCACCTGCCCGATATTCAGACCGATCGGCTACTGTAAACGGCGGCTTGCGTGGCTCCCGGCCACAATATGCGCTCATTTCTTGAGAGGGTGTTAGAGAGCACTGACAGGTTCATTACCCGAGCCGGCGCATTGTCCCCGTGTCACAACACACTGTCGCCGGCCCACCACTCTCTCCAATCATTTGGCCTTTCATGGTAATTGTTCACACGCAGGCCTCTTCTCGACACCAGATAATCATAATAAAAGAGAGAGAGAGACGTAGCAACGCCTCACAATTCGACAAGAAACAGCATGTGGCACGCATGAATCCTACACATATGTTTTTCTTTGAAGGAGGACACCCGAAAGACAGCTTGCAAGTTTCGCTGACATTCATTACGTATTTTCTGTTATACTTTCGTAAAATGCGGCTAAAGTACAAGTTACAGGTTGCCACAATCTCCATCCTAGCTGCTTGGAAAGTTGCGCAGATTCTGATATTTATTGCTATTTAAACGCAATTGCGTAAATTACTGTTGTAGATTTGTCATTTGTTGTGTTTGCGGTGTTTGATTAACAGAAAAATGCGACTTATCTGTGATGTTCTAGTGCGGTAATAATTGCGCTGACATGCGATAACGACACAATGCCACTAATGATTTAATTAATTATGTCATTAGTAAGATTGTTGAGGAGTATATTCTCAAAATTTAAGATTTGGTAGCTGAAATGTATTAATATATCAAATACATGAATATGCATGCTAGATTGTTTTCATGCTCATTTAAGTTTTAAGGAATGTAAACATTTTATGATTAGAATTTTAAAAAGTTCAGTTAATACAATTTTGAGTATCTGAACTTTGTGTATTAAATTATTACGTGATTGATGTAAGATATATAGTCAATGTTATCCGTTCGCATTATGTTAACTTCTCACTGCTCAATAAGAATAGGCTAATAATAATAATAATAGACATAAAATTATAGTACAGTATACAGAACCCTATATAAACCAACTTGTGCATTTAATACAGCACAATTACAAATGGTTTTATGATAGAATAGAATTTTAGGAAATAGGCACTTCTTATCAAATAACCGCTGGCCATCGTTTACACATATAAGGAACACATGCGTTGGCATTGAGGACATAAGTTTTATGAGAATTTAATAATTTGCAACATTCTGCTACGAGAAAAAAAAAACAGCCTTTACACCGTGGTGTTTGTGTATTAAGCTATACGATTACAAATAAACTCCTCTTGTAAAATACGTATATGAGGAATGTTCATTAAAAGTTCAGAAAATGTTTGCCTTCACTAAACAAATAGATACTGTAGTATGAAAATACAAAATGTAAGCCAGCAATTTTCATGTTTTTAAGCAGGGATATATCACAGAGAAGGTTATATTTAAAATCTCGGTATTGACCAATACGAGATAACCGTTTTTGGTGGAGTAAACGAATTCGTTATGTTATATGGTCATCCTTCGTAAAAATGATCTTTCATATCATAGATCTTCTTTGCGTAAAGTGTCGAATTAAAAATTGCTTTATACTCACGTGTCAAATTGTATTATTTTACAATATCCTACCATTTCGAAAAAATATCCGTGATGACGTCTGCGGCCATCGATCATTCTTGTGCTTATCTTGTGCCTAATTCTTTTTAAATTTTAAGTTGCTTAAATTTTCCTGGAAATATGCAGAAAGTTTGTTCTAATCCAGCACCATAACACAGGTCCTATTTCAACGTTTGTCGCACTTTCAAGGTTAGGGCACCCTCTTGTGGACGATTAGTTGTTGTCAGTCAATACGTGAAGATCCTTTGCTGTACTGGTAATAGAACCTTGAAAATACCTCACGTGAAAAAAAAAACATCGTATGTCAACCTAACAAAAATAAAAAGCACTTTTTTATTTGATAAAATAGCGACAAAATAACATTTTGGGGTTAGTTTTTAGTCTAATGCAATAAGATAAACAATTTAAAAACCGATAAGTTAAAATGTATTTACAAGCTTTTCAGCACAAAAGTACAAATACAATTAATGCAAGTATATACTTTAAGTTAGTTCATATCTAAAATTATATTCTATGCCAATCTGCAAAGTGTAGCGCTCACTTGGTTCTGAAGGTTTGTCAGCCTTGAGGACTTAATCAGTGTTCCAGAGGTTCCTCAGGGACGGAGAGCTCATCCATTTCTTCTACCTCATCAGTGGATGTAGTCCCGAAACTCCAGGAGCAGGTATTTCTGCAAGAAGGTGGGCAGACCCAGCTTGGGCACCACATGGGGCACGCGTCCCTCTAGGAGACCCCGGATCTTGCAGCGAGCCAGGTGCTGGAGTGAGCGCGGCATCTGGGTCAGGACAAACAGGGACTCGTAGAACCCCCTGTGCGCCTGTAAAGAGGTTGCGATGCATTAGTGGCTGCTGTGTTGCGTAGGAGACCACGTCTGTTACACACAGCCCTCTGCTGGTTCTCAACTTAGCTGTTCTGAATGTAAGAACCTTCTCCACGTACTGAGAACTTTGAGGACTCACCTGGAAGACCTCGTAGGGGACAGCCTCCCTCCAGGTGTCCGTGATTTTCAGGCGGTCGTAAGCATTCAGGATGACCTCCATGGTGCGAGGTGAATTACAGCAGTGTTTTAACAACTGGGTGAAGACAAAAAGCAGGTTCCTCTCAGTGACATTTCCAGTAAGGAAGAACCTCAAGTGTCTCTATGTCTTTTTGCCTGATCTAGCTGGATTTCACCCCCCCCCCCAAGCCTTATGTTCTAATATAGTCATGTAAGCGTAAGTTCCATGACTCTAGATCATGAATCATAATCTTACTACATAATCTACCTGTTCAGAGAACCATCTGTTGACCTTCCAACTTCTTATCTATTACTTGGTTGCAGAACTGTGTGAAGAACCGATCTAGGAAATGCCCAGAGCGACTGATACCCACAGCTATGAACTGGCAGCATATTTTTTTGTAATCAATGGCTAATCTGGCCCCACCGTTCCTCTGCTCTGCAAGCTGGAGGAGCTGAACGTTGGATCCATGAAAGGCTCTGTTTAGATCTGGGAGCCCAGGGGTGTCCCAGGGAACGCATGAGACAGCTGAGCAGACTGAAACCCCCCCCCACCGCCACCTCGGAGGGATCCGTGGGAGAATCAGCAATTATGGCTAATTAATTTCTTATTAACATTGCCTAATTAGGAGTCGGGCAATTTGTTTGAAGGAAGAGGGAGTAGGGGGAAATTAACAAAAGTGTGTATATATTTCTTCTCCTTTTCTGAACGGCGTGGTGTATTGATATGGGGAAGATGGTCTCCTTTGCCCCTATCCTTTTCCTCATTCTACTGGTAGTCATAGGGCTGTAACAGGTGCCAGAGAAACACACGTTGTGGCGCCCCCTCCTGGTCACACCTTTGGCAGCGCCCCGGGCCAGACGCGAGTGGAGCCGTGGTTGAGCAGGGCGCGGACGATGCGCTCAGGGTGGTGGGTGGCCGCCTTGTAGGCCACAGCCTTGAGCACGTTGTGCATGGGTGTGTCGCCGCTGTAGCACATGTTGTTGACGCTGGCGCCCTGCTGCAGCAGCAGCTCGGCCACGTCGGCGTTCACGTTCTTGCTGGCCATGTGCAGCGGCGTCTGGTTGTCGCGGTCCTCCGCACGCACATCGGCCCCGGCGCTCACCAGCAGCCGGCACACCTGGTGGTAGCGCTGCAGGTCCTCAGCCGCCTGCGGCTCGGCGCAGGCCGCGATCAGGGGCGTCTGGCCCTCGTCGTTCTGCCTGTCCAAGGCGGCGCCATGCCGCAGATACAGGTCGGCGTGGTCCGGGAGGCCGTGCCGCGCCGCCACATGCAGCGGCGTGTCGTCCTCCTCCAGGCTCCGCCCATTAATCGCGGCCCCAAATTGCAGCAGGTATTTGGCACATCTGTGTAGAAGTCAAACGACAGCTACGAATGAGAAGTTTTCATAATTTCATTTTGGCATATTTGACCGGCACAATAGCTCTTATCGCCCGACACCCCCAGGGTCAGTGGTTCGAACCCCGCCTCTGCTTTGTGTGGAATTGGCATGTTCTCCCATGTGTCTGGCTTGTTCTCTCCCAAAGTCCAAAGGCATACAGGTGGATTTGTGTCACTTACAGTTACAGTTAGTGTGTGGGTTTGCCCTGTGATGGACTGGCATCTTTTCCATGGTGTTCCCTGGTCTTGTGGGACAGGATCTTGCTCCATGATCCTGACCAGTATAAGTGGATGGAATGCATGGATACTTACTATCTCAGCCATGTTTTACTAACTGATATATGGGTTGATCCTCTCCATCTGCATATTGTGATTATGCGCTGAGAGAAGCATCTGCACAATGAATGTGTGTGAAATGCTTTCTGTTACACTGGAAAAGTAACGGTGAAAACAAAGACAGAGCAGTCAGTGGATGTTACAAAGAGCGTGACGATTTCCCCCTTCTTTAGTGTGTGAAGCTATAGAGGATATGGGGGGGGTCTGTTTTTCTGTATAGTGGTAATGTGGGATGGAACCAAGGACTTACATTGCAGAAATTAGAATGTTAACCCATTAATTATTGATCTCTGTGGGGAAATTCTCTTTACACCTTCCCTGACTTGCTCTCTGTAGGTGAGAACAAACTGACCCTGAAGGGCAGCCACCCATAGCAGTGCCCAGGGAGCTGGGGGGGGTTAAGGGCCTCATTCAAGAAGCTACAGATAGGTTGAGGCTGGGCTCAAACCAACGACCTTCTGATCACTGACACAGAGACTGAGCCACACGCTGTAATAAGAGGCTGTCTGACTTAAGGGTAATGGATTCTTCTGGTAATCTTTCCGTCTTTAGGAAACCTTGTGTCTTCCATAGAAGTTTATATGATTGTATAATTTAAAATAGATGTGAAGTAAGTATACAAGGTTCAGTAGGAGTAGGGTCTACGATATAATGTAACATTTATTTGGAGAAATTGCGAAACGTCAGTGAGTGACTTCATATGGGCTGTTGTAACCAATCTAGAGACTCCGTCAGCATTTTCTGCCAAATTAATTTGCTCTAATTTGCATTCATAATTGTCTCAGTAAGTACTGATTAATTTTTAAATTCTTTTTTCCTGGTTTAACCATACAGAAAGTCAGTGCATCAACATGATATTTCTGTAAAGTAAAAAAGTTATTTGATTTTGGTACTTATCCCTGTTTCAGGAGCACATTTTCGAACATATTTCGACAGTATTACAGCACTGATGTTCAGTGCCGTAGGTGTTTCTCAGAGGGAGCTGACAGATTTACTCTCGATCTTAGACCTGGCTTTAGGACTTTGGTTTCTCGGTAGTAGGTGCAGACATATGCGGGGAAGTTAAGAGTCCTAATCTAATTTACTAACTGTGCTGCACCGTGTTAATGATGTCGTTATTCAAACTGAGCGGCCATTAGCAAGTTTAACTGAGAGGAGCAAAGTAACTGCTAAAAAAAAGCCTTTGATTGTCAGTGAAATTAAAAGTAAACCGGGTTAAATGAGTTTTCCCACTGTTTTGACCTCCGGTGCAGTGGTTTTGCAGTTTTCTGTTACTCAGGCTCTCAGTGCTGGTGTGTGGCCTGATGTAGCTCTCGTTCCTGCACTGTAGTTACTCAGGCTCTCAGTGCTGGTGTGTGGCCTGATGTAGCTCTCGTTCCTGCACTGTAGTTACTCAGGCTCTCAGT
>JAODKC010000082.1:4149364-4173542 GCA_026777985.1 Mormyrops attenuatus | reverse complement strand
TACTATGCAGTACACTACATTTACAAGAAATATAGTATGTGCATGTTTCTTTTGATGCATGCATTGTACTATGCAGTACACTACATTTACAAGAAATATAGTATGTGCATGTTTCTTTTGATGCATGCATTGTACTATGCAGTACACTACATTTACAAGAAATACAGTATATGCATGTTTCTTTTGGGAAATTGCACTTTTCCCTCCTGGGATCCCAGCATCCTAGCGTCATCATATCAGGAGCTCATTCAGTCTGAGTATTTGAGTGAGCCTTCCATACAAACAGATGTGCCTCTGTCAGCAGCAGGCATGCAGGCATGTGCCTGTTATGTAGGACCACAGGATTATATTATTGCATACGGTTTTGACACATGGGGCTATGTTGTTAAGCTATGTTCATTGGTGCATTGTTCTGTGCCATGGTGCCTCTTTACACTAAAGATTTAATAGGCTAATAGCAGTGGATGGTCTAGTTTTTCAGGATCGGGACCTTTGTCAGTGACCAAGTTCAGTGGGCAGTGGTGGTTTAATAGTTAGGTTTGGAAGCACACTTGTAATTGAAAGATTGTTGGTTTGAATCCCCAACCAGCAAGACACCACTGAGGTACCCTGAGCAAGGTAACGCCCCCAAGCACTGCTCCCCGGGCGCTGAATTAACTGCCCCCTGCTATGTCACGATGTCACATATGGGTTAAATGCAGAGTGTTGTGCACTGTGTGCTATGGTGTGTCAACACTGATCACCTAATTCTAATTCACCTCTGATAACAGCAGTTGTAGCCTGTTTGTAGAAGTTAACTTGAATTGCTCCCATAAACATCCTATTATGTAAATGGATTGCATTTAAAATTGCAAAAATAATGTTACTTTATGTTAAGTGTTTCAGCAATGGACTGTCATGTTCCACCACAGCAGAGGATCTTTGACCAAAAGGGATTTGTTTCCCGGGAGAGCTTCTTTCTGCAAAAGTACCTAGCAGTCAATCCTACCTAAGCAGCCTGTCCCAGATAATCTCCAACATAAATGGCCTTAACTTTGTCCAGCTGTGTTGAACCTTCAATCACAAATTGAAATATGCAGTTTTTATCGTTATCAAACAAAATGGATAAACAACATTGATAGTATGGTTAATATGATACCACTTTACTATAGACTACCCTTATAAAGGTTTATTATCAGGTTATTAGGTTGTAATATTTTGTAAATGATTAATAGACAATTATAAGCAATTTTTTGGGAATGAGTTGCTACCATTTATAAGTGACAAAGGGGAGCCTAATTGTAAGAGTGGTACAAATAGTTTATATAAAGTCAGATAAATGAATCTTTTGATGTTTTGGAAGACTTCATAGGAATTACTTTCTGAACAGTGTGTGATTCATCAAGTGCAGTTTGCTTCCATTAAACAGCAACATAGCCCTGCATCGGAAGTGTACCACTGCATTGGTCCATTAGTGTGGGCAGTGGTGGCTTAATGGTTAGGGAAGTGCACTTGTAATTGAAAGATCGCAGGTTTGATTCCCCAACCAGCAAGATACCGCCCCCAAGCACTGGTCCCTGGATGCTGAATTAGCTGCCCCCTGCTATGTCATGATGACACATATGGGTTAAATGCAGAGGACACATTTTGTTGCTGTGGTGCGTCAACACTGATCACTAAATTCTAATGTCTGCACATTCTGCTTAAGGGCATGAAGGGCAACCCAGCATTCGACCAAAAATTTGTCAAACTTTTCTGTGAAATATCCAGCTGTAAAAATGTAATTTGGGATAGAAATGCCTGATATTAAAATGACACCCGAATGTAAATAATCACAGTTACATCAAAATGTCAGATAAAAGTATCAGTACGCTTTCGTAAAATGTAAATCTCCCCCCACCCCCGACATTTAGACCTGTCCTGGGGGAAAGGATCACTTCTCCAGGCAGTAAGAGGTGGTTTCTAAGTGCCTTAATGTCAACTGGAACAAGGGAACCCATTTGTAGGTCTTTTCAGTTTCCCCACAGGCTACCTCCCTCGGCTTCCATGGGGTTTCCTAATAAATATTTTAAACGCCAAAACAAAAGTTAAGAGCAATCAAACCACATTCCATTGTGTTAAGATGGCTACAAAGATACTCCTTGACATTTAGACAAGTTAGATGAAGCCAGAACTAGTAAGCCATCTTCCCAATGGGACGTTCTATCGAATTATATCCAAGTACTCAGTTACCACTTTGAGGATTTTGAGAATGTTTTATTTCAAGAGCAAAAGTGAAACAAGTGCGGCACGTAGCTGGACGCGTGGCGCTCCCGAGAGCTCAGGAAATACGCCGGCCTTTCACTTGGAGCTCGTGTATTTGGTCACGGCCTTGGTCCCCTCGGAGACGGCGTGCTTGGCCAGCTCCCCCGGCAGCAACAGGCGCACGGCAGTCTGCACCTCCCGGCTGGTGATGGTGGACCGCTTGTTGTACTGAGTGAGGCGCGACGCCTCGGTGGCGATTCGCTCGAACACGTCGTTGACGAAGGAGTTCATGATGCTCATGGCCCGGCTGGAGATGCCGGTATCTGGGTGAACCTTAAGGTCCAGGTTAAGGCATGATTTTAAATATGCTACGTCGTAACGACGTGAATTCCACAGTAGTCTTATTAGTAAATACCTGCTTCAGGACTTTGTAGATGTACACCGAATAGGTCTCCCTTCTCTTCACCTTTTTCTTGGACGATTTCTTGTCCCCGGGAGCCTTTCCTTTCTTTTTTGCAACGTTATTGCTCATTGCTCAAAGCTGAAAAATCAAATTGGATAAAGTTTATGTATAGTATATGTCGGATGTACAAATGTTTTTGCTTACAAAGATGGAAAATAGCGAACCTTCTATGATACGATGCTTTTTAAGCTGCCAAACCTATGTGACAGTTTCAAACGCTTGGCCGCGTTTCCTAGTAGTAAATCTGCTTTTGTATTGTTTTTAATTTATTAATTAGCAAATCAAAGTAGAATGTGATTAGGATATTTATCGCGGCGTTTCAAAGTAATTGGCAAACTTGTTTTTACCCTTTAATGAGCTCCTGAAAAAAATGTCGAAAGCCTTGATTGCACAGGGTATGCGTCTCAGGGTAAAATGGTAGCACGTGGTCGGTTTTTAATTGTTTTCCTACCACTGACAGTGTGAAACGATCTTTATGACGTGCAGTAACCTTAACTGCCTGCAGGTGTCACGCTTGTAGCGCATTCTGGTCCATGTACCGATTATTCTGTATTTTGGACATACCTGAAGAAAACGCACCGAAAACCATATTAACAGAAAATGCAGGCTATCTGATGAAAACGCGCTCTTTCAGTTTATTTGGAAAATACGCTTTACATACAGTGTTGTCCCGGTTTTCTACATGTTCTTCATAACAATTTTCTTTCGGACGGTCTTGCGTTTCGTACGTACTATTCAGCAATGTTTAGTAATCTTTTCACGTTACAGTTTAAACATGTTAGGCTTTAATACTTACGGGAGATGTTCTAATAAATATTGAACATTTAAATTAACTACCTTTTAAACGATAATAAACAAGCAAACGAAAATATACAACCTTTATGACAGATTACAACGATGACATATGGAACTTTCAATATGAAAATGATTGCAGTCCTGAGTGTGTAGCTACTGAATCTACACTGAAACCGAACTCTGTCTTAATAGCGTCGGAAGACGACATGAGAAACACCATATGTGGTCATGCATCATCACTGTCTAAGCATGGAAAATGCATCAGGATGCTGATCTGAGCTCGTGAACACTACTAATGACCATTACTGATCATTACGGGCTCTATAGTGCAGCCGTATCACATTTTGTACCCATAATGCTTTGCATCGTCGATTTTAGAAAAAGTGGCTTGGGAGTATATGCAATTTACCAGCGCTTACTTAAGCCGTCACCACGCATGCATTTCAGAGTCAGGGTTCACGGGCATGTTTTTTTGTGGTTTTGCAGTGTTTCAGAGAATTCACTGTCTAGGGGCAGACGTGACAGCTATGACGTAAGAAATGACACTTTGACACGCACACGGTGCATGGAATTATCATGCACTGTCAAGTTATAAACTTGGGAAAGCATTAAACCAGCCTGATACTTGACAGAATATGATAAGCCATTGAGGTGTTCAAACCATTTCTTCTATTACTACCTTTAAAGCATTTGAGATGCCCCCATTCTCAGTTGGGAGCAGAATCTGTTGGTTAGTGTTTCAGTCCATTAAAGCTTGCTTCCCCCTGGACTATGGTCACAGAAAGCCTCCACTAAGTCTGACAGAAGAAATTATTGAAAATTCCTGCAGGAAGGTTTCATTTACACGTTGCTTCTATCAGAATAACACTCAGTCGCGGTTTTCAAGTAGTGAGTTTTTGCTGGGCGGATCCCTGAACATACAGAGAGCGGTCTTCCAAATGAGCTCACATTAAAACCTTACAGCTGGTGAGTGCCATTGCAGATAGCAAGCTTGCATTGGCATCCCGCACATATCCAGGTAGAAAATTAATTATTCAGCTAATTTATATTTGTATCTGTTACTTCCCCCCCACCTTGCTCCTGGCACCGTTGCTTTTTGTGGTCCAGTAGGGATATATTTGAGGAGTTTTCCGGAAGACGGCTGAATGCAGTATTAGCGATATGATGAGTCAACAGACTCAGGCAGGGTCAGTGGTGCAGACATCTGTATGGGCTACAGTGGGCCCACAGAAAATGTTCAGGGAACCATGAGGGGAATCGGAGGAAATACTGAACACAGATTTCACAGCATCTGACCTGGCAATATCTGCTTATTCTATGACCTCAGCCGCATCTCCACTGCTAATTTAAAATCATACTTGAAAACCTCTTTTCAACCGTAAAACCTGGCATGGGAATTAAATGTGGACTTTGGTTGTAGTTTAACTGTCAGCAGTAGTAATAATTCTCCACGCACTTAACTAGTTTCTTAGATTACATCTCCCCAGATAACTTTCTTGTTTTATTGGCCCATATAAACCTAGTACTGAGTTTATCAATTAAGCAGCAAGCAAGCCCACACACAGTGGGTCTGCCAGGGCCTTTTGTGGGAACCGTGCCACAGATCGGCAGGGACGCCAGCTTTTGGATTTGCCTGCTTGCGTCTGTGTCAGTTTTCATAGTTCATCAGATTTTTTTCATGTTTATGCACAGATACTGAATAAGCTAACAGAGTTTAAAGAGTAAAATGATCATGAGGAAGAAAATGCCGGGCAACAAAACGACACAGTCGCATAACTGACTCATAAAATAATGTGCCATCCTCTGTCCTGTTCACAAGTTAGTTTTGCTGTATTTTTGAAACAGTGACTTTGTGTAAGAATCCTTAGGATTCATATGTAGAGTTTAGGATACAGAACTTTCGCATAAAAACAATCGTTCGACTTGCTGCTGATTTGTTGCAGAGGAAAAAATTGCTTTTATACATTTTTTTAATCCTCACTCCTCAGAGATTCTGCAGAAGTGTCATTCAGACCACAGCTGCTGTCCTTCCCAGAATCCTTCAGTGTTGCTTAAGTGCCTTATTGTCAAGGATGTTGGCTGCTGCTGAACTGGAGCCCTTTTGGCTCACAGGGCTGCAGAGCTTCCTATATACGCTAATAAATAAGCTTGTGTGACTTAATATTATTATTATCTTTTGTTTTCTAAATTGTGCATTGTTTGCTTAATTTCTGCCCTGAATTGTGTAATTGCTAAATTAAAACCATGCCACAAAATGGTGTAATTTCTCTACGTATCACGTTCTGCTTGTGTATGCATACATTGCAAACATTACTCATCTTTGACTACTGCAGATAAAAAGTGCATTAATTTGTCCTTTGAATGTATTCAAATATTTCGAGTCTCGCTTGTTAATATCTTCCTAGAGGCAGAAAAAAAATAAGCTTGGATAATTTTTTTTTTCATGCTAGCCTCCAGAACTGTTCTATCCATGAAGATCGATATTCACACCTTTAACATGGCTCAGTCTTGACAAATTCTCTTGTGCACCCACTTTTCGTATTCCAAGAAAAAAAACTCCTGGTGGATTTGCACATTTTCCAGCTCTTTGCTGAGCCCCCCTGAGGACTCTATTTTAGCAGGGGTCTCTGATGATGATTAAACATTTACTCTGCAGAAAAAGGTGCCTTCCTATCAAAGAGTATTATCTACCTGAACTTCTGCTCTTCCTTCATTTTGAAATGTTTGTTTATGTTTGTTTACAAGGCTTTCTATCTTTTGTTTTCCGTACTCAAGTTCACATAGTCCATCACCAAACAGGCTGCTGTACTTGTTTTGCTACCTTGTTTTAAGTTACTGATAGAGTTGAGTGTTGACTCATGATGTACAATTTCAAAATTCAAAACTTTATTTGAACAGCCACCTAAAACAGTTTTTTTCACCTATTTAATTATAAAAAGTCACCCTGTCCTGGGTTGTTCCATGCTTTGTGCTCGCAGTCTGCGGGATAGGCTCCAGACCTCCCGCAACTGGGAATAGGACAAGCAGTTACAGGAAATGAATGGATGGATATAAATGGAGTCATGTGACAGGTGTAGACAGGAGATGTTTTGGGAACAATATCAATGACAACCTGACTAAATAAAAAAAAAAATCAATTGGAATGATAACAGGCGCAGACAGTTTGAGTTGGATTGCTTTCAAGAAGGTCACACCATGGCAGAACTGGACATCCTACAGTAGAACTGGACATCTTACAGCAGAACAGGACATCCTACAGCAGAACTGGACATCCTACAGTAGAACTGGACATCCTACAGCAGAACTGGACATCCTACAGTAGATCAAAGGTTGGGGATAGTTCCTGCGTTGCATTTTTCAGTACCACGGACAAGGTCACACCACGGCAGAACTGGACATCCTACAGCAGAACTGGACATTCTACAGTAGATCAAAGGTTGGGGATAGTTCCTGCGTTGCTCTCAGTTCTCCCAGAAATCGAAGGCATCATGAATAAATTTGTATTGAGGTCATTTTTCAGTACCACGGATAAGCGATTCCCTTTTCCTTTGCACACTCTGTAGCGCTGTGATTAAATGCGTTTTGGTCAGTGAAGTGTTCCTGTCACAATTATTATGGATAACTCAGCCGGCGGAGCCCCTGCCAGGCCACCTTACTCCTTTTCATGGCGCGTAGCGCTCTGCTCCTGGAACTTAGCTGTGCCGCTAATTACTGGAGCTTCCTCTCTCTGGGCACAATGCATTTCAGCTTTGAAATGCAGACGCGACTTAACCTGGATTTCTGACGTGAGCCGGCGCCGGGGCTGTCCCTAATGAACACGCACGCGTGCATGCAAAAGCACATTGAGGAATATGGGGGGATTGCATGGCATGGTCCCATGTCAATTTTTTCTAATCTAAATCTCACCCTCACCCAACCAAATCACACAGTCATGCCCCCCATGACCAAAAAGAGAGTGTTCGCTGCTCGCTAGAACTTCCCTCATTTTTGATTTCGTTCCTATTTAGGAATCTTTGCCGCTTACAACACAGTCATTCTCTTTCCTGTTTCAATGCCCCACTGCAGCTCTTTCAATGGCCCTTCACACCATTGACAGTTATTCTCCATTTTAGGACCTCAATAGTACGTGAAAGGACAGTGTTTCTGTTTTATCTATGGGGCAAAAAGCTGTTTTAAAGCTTAGGTGAAGCTGAGCCAGAGCATTGTTAATGGGCAGCATTCATGATTCAGTTTCATTATTTCATTCCGATAATAACTATGGACCTTTGTGACTGTTCATCGTAGGGTCACCAGTGTAGTGCACGTGCAGACTGCAAAGCCCCAACGCATTGCTGAGACTCTTGAATGAGTTTTGTGCCAATTTTGTACAATGTTCTTCATAACAACATCATACTAAGGAAGCTCTGCACTGGATGGGTGGGGGGGGGGTGTAGGGCTGTCAGGGGAGGGTGTGTGTACAACGATTTCCATTAAAAAGGGAAACGTAACAGAAGTTCAGCATGAAAATCAGGGACAGTAATTCCTACATTTCAGTCAACTCACAAATCCATGAGAAAGTCATTTCACGGCCGCGAGAGTCTCTGAAACATACAGGGGAAAAAAAAAAACCTTGAGTCTCACAGGAGGGTTGGCAGCTGTAAGTAATTGATTTTGTTGCCTTTCTTGGTAATAGAAAAAAAAAAACATGAAATTGCGGTTGTTTGCTGATTTTATGAAATTGAGCAAGCACTGAATATTTCGATTTACAAAATATGTGACAGTATAAGGTTTACAGTTATCGACCTTATCTAAACGTCTTCTGTCCTTTAAATATCCATGAAAGTGGGATGAGCTTAGCGGACACCAGATCTCTGTAGCCATCCAGGCCTGAGTGTCTGACATTTCTGAAATCTGTTTATGGTTTTATTATGGCTGCAGTCAAGGACTTCTGGGTAATCCAGACTCTTTTGTCTGATGCACACACCTGAGAGCAAGTATCAGCCAATACGGCAGCTTGACTTGTGTCTGGGTCTGCATTATTTCAATGGCCATTTATATAGCCAGGGCTCAGTGTTGGGCATTTCAGGTCCAGAAGCTACAAATCCAGACCAAGAGTTTCTTTCTACCCACCAGTTGAGTACTCTGTGACTGTGACTCTTTATGCTCAGCTGGTTGGTAGAAACAAAATCTTGGTCTGGATTTGTAGATTCTGGACCTGTGATATCCTACACTGCCAAAGCTGTACCACTTCAATGAATTCTTAGCTCAGTCAGCATTTTTCACTCTTGGGTTGATACATAAGAACCTATTCACAGCATCTAGGATTTGACGTGAAGTTTCATCTCCAAAATACATGCTAATGATCATGATAATCATGGTCTGTTGAACGAGGGCGCAGCAGAAAATATTTTTCCATTTTCTTCTGCATCTTGCTGGGGTCGGGGCCCAGGATGTCCATGTAAAATAATTAGGGAGGCAGAACTAGTAATTTACAGGCATCAAGCACTTTAGTAAAACGGAAATTCAAAGATCCACATGAGTAGATCACAGAAATATCTAAAAAAAAAACAAAAAAAAAAAACACTTTCTTCGCACACAGCTTGAAAACAAATTTGGAGACATCATAGTGAAGAAGACACAGATGGGATATAAAATATATAATAAAATAACCATGGTCTCCTAATTTAGATTTACTGTCTTGGACTGCATGAGATTCGGGGAGTGGTGGACAGTCATAGAAACACCGGAGAAGATATGAAGTTTAATATTGTCATTTACACCTTTTGTGATTTTATAGCGTATGGCTATACGCTAAGGCTCAGTCTGTATTGCCTCTTTAAATAAGGATGTGAGGTTAACTTCAGTATCACTGAATCCAAACCCAGCTTTGAACTCCAGTATTGAAAGCATTGTCTTAGCCAACAGAGTGACAGTCAGTGCCACAAACATAGCGCAACTAATTAATAGGGATAAGAAGAATGAGACATACACACCCGTGGTAGGTGGGACCATCCGCCCCACCCCCCCCCAAGTTGGTTTAACCCATTTCCCATTGGTCACTGTATTTCTTTCTATAGGGCTAAAGAATCCTCATTTCTCCCAAAACTACATCATTTAAAGCAATTCTTATTACGTAAGGTAATTATACGCATGTATTTCATTGTTTTCTGTTGTATAATTTTATTGTGATCTCCACTTCTCTACATTTTATCAACTCCCACATTTTTTCATAGAAAATCCCATTTAAAGTGCAGTTTTTAGTTAGTTCAGTTTTTTGCTTTCATATTCAATGAAAAAGTGGGTGGCGTTGCTTCACACATTAAATACTAACTAATTCTGGCTTATTTATAGATGACTGGATGAACCCTGAATGCTCAGCGACTGTAAACCGCAGCTGCTGGCCACTTCTTAGCGGAGGACTGTGAGAGCGCAGCGGCGGCGTGCTTGGTGACGCAGCCTCACTCCTCCAGGGCTGCGCCTTTCATTACAGCACCTGTTTTCCTCCGAGTACCTCAGGTTCCTCCCACAGTCCAAAAAACATGGGGTTAGGCAAAATGTTTCCAAACCTACGGTGTACGATTGTACGAACGCTGCAATGTATACTTTCCAGAATATCCCCTGCCTTGCGCCCTCTGCTATTGGGATGAACTCCAGGATCATTGTGATCCTATACTGGGTTAGCGGCTGGAAGATGGATGGATGAAAATGCCGGAAGCTACATTTACAGTACACAGGATATTTCCACAGTTTGACTACCTTCCTAAACCGGATTCTGCCCAGAATCCCTTGAGCTCTCTACACAATATGGTTTTACTGAGTTAGCCATAAAATGTGTATATATTTTTTTCTGAAATTTTTAAAAGGGCTTTTACATTGCATGAAGCAAGGTTAACGCTTTTATCTGCCTGATTACCATGGCAACACATCCAGCAATTCAAACCTCTTCCGGAACTGGACATTAGTGGAAAAAATTGTATCTCTTTCCCACAGGGTAGCTAAACAGAAAAAAAAACATTCATCACCGTATTCCCTGCAAACTCTCTTTCCAGTTGACCTGTGGATATGGAAACTCTGTATGGTCAAAGTCTCCAAATGTGCTCATGTATATGTTAATTAATGGAATTCTCTGTGCATCGTGTGGGTTTTCTCTGGGTACAGTGGCGGCCTCATGTTGTTTAATTAACATGCAATTGCAGAATTGGCATCTCTAAATTGCCCATAGCATGTCAGTGTGTGGGTTAAGATTATGAGTAGGGCTGGGCTCATACTGGATAAGTGGTTTATCATTAAAGTCTTTTAACCTTTTCATTATTTTTAGTCTCCTTTACTCCTTTCGTCCTCCCTAATATAACATCCTTTACCAGTTTCCACTGTGATGTTCATCATTATCTTTCTATACCTAAAAGCTTGTGTCTAATCTCTTCTATTTCAAAATCAGTCAATGGTGTCTATAGTAGGAGACAGCAAAGGAGTCATCGCCCTTCCTTGTCAATTTTCCTTCGATTGTATCTCCCCTAGTGTGTTAAAAGATGGAAGGGAAGAGATGAAAAAAATCTGAAACGGCGGAAATGGCTAAAGTAATGGATTTGAAGCTCTGAATCCCCCCAGAGGGTCTCGTTCAAACTTTGTCCATCTTTCTGATGAGAGCTTGGGAGTCACCCTTTTGCTACACCATTATTTCTGAGAAGAGTTACAGGTGAGAGTAATTGATTTGACCCGGGTGGTACAATGAGTAACTCTGAAAGTTTAGGAGTGGCAAAGATCACTGTGATAAGTGGAAATACAGATGGATATAACACAGCATGTGTAGCATAGCTCATTAAGCATGCGTGTTCCCTGCGGAGGGTGTGATCTTAGGAGTCAACACAAGAGTCTGATAAGTTCAGAGAGCTTGCAGACTACAGAGCTGCACATTGTTACTATGTAAACCTGGGTACCGTGCATTCGAATGATGGAAGCACATAGAATTAGGTAGGAATGTTCATATAGTACGTTAATGAAAACATATCAACATGTCATGACCTGCAATGGACTGGCTTTTTGTCCATGGTGTCCCCTGTTTTGTACTTCCTGGCTAACTCCAAAGCCCTCCACAGCAGTTACGGAAGATGGAATGCTGGTTGGAAATCAGATGTCATACATCTATTTCGTTACCAAAAGTATGTTATAATTAAAATGGGGGGGCAGAAAATGCTTGCCGACCACGTCTCTTGAACGTTGTAGTAACAGCCCGAGCTGCTTCTCCATGAGCTTCACTTAATCTGCACCCACCCCCCAATTTAAATTCTGCACGGTGTCGTGTTTGGACCGTCCACTTGAAAGCCAATTACCACTGAGGAGTTCACGCGTTCCCGCCCCGAAAGATGTGCAGGCCGGCAGAAACGACTCCCGGGGTGCATTTACATAATCTAATTTCACATGGCCCATCAGAGTACTGCCAAAAGTTCAGGGGAATCTGACCGAAATGCAGTCCCGGCTTCACACAGCTCACACAGAGTTTATTCATTTATTTGTACTCAAATTGTAATTTTTAATGTAAAGGAACGTAGTGAACACATAAAGAAAAGCATATATATACATATATACACACACACACACACACACACACACATACACATATATATATATATATATTTATATATATATACTCATACTCATATAGATATATATGTACTGTATATATTTGTGTATGTGTGTGGATTAGGTTTATATTACACTGTGGGGACCAAATGTCCCCCACAATGTAATAAAAACCTGTTATTTTGACGTTGTGAGGATCATTTTTCGAGTCCCCACAAAGATTTGTGATTGCAATCAAAGTAAAGTAAAAATGTCAAAAGTCTTGTAATATGTTTGGTTACTTATGGTTACGGTTAGGGCTGTCATGTTGTGATTAGAGTTTTTCATAGAAATGAACGGAGAGTCCCACAGACCAGTGTTTGTGTGTGTGTGTGTGTGTGTAGTTTCCTACTAGGGAGAGTGATAGTGTCGTGTCGCATGACCTGGCCACCTTACCTAAACATAGAAATGGCTTTGGAGGAGTTTGACCAGATTGACGGAAAAGCGGCCAATGAGAGCTCAGCATGCAGTATGTGGGACCTCCTTCAGGAGCTGGAAATGCATCCCAGGAGGCCACCTCAGGAAACTGGCATAGAGGAGACAGTAGGGTCAGCCAGTCCCTGGAGCGATTGGGGTTAAGGGTCTTGATCAAGGGCCCAATGGTGGGATCACTATACCAACCCAGGGATTTGAACCAGCAACCTTCTGAGTCCCAAACCACCGAGCTGCCCCTCACCCCAACATTTTTTTTGATTTAATACTCTTTTGGTCAGGGCATAATTCCATATATGTTATTTCATAGTTTTGATGTCTTTATTCTAAAATATAGAGAATAGCGAAAATAAACCTTTCTATGGGTGGGTGTGTCCAAACTTTTGACTGGAACTGTATATTTCTGGAACCATGTATTGAAGTATGGTCCCCTGCAAATGGCATAAATAAAGCTGGCAAGGTTTGATTGTATTATTATACTGCAAATTCAATTCAGTCGGCTCAGTACATGATTTAAGCTTTGTGCGGGCTCCATGTGGTCCTGCTCCAGCTCCAACCAGTTAAGCCAAAAAAATCCTTCCTCGTTACGCCATATTTCCTTGGTTACTGGCAGGCTGACATCAGGGATCTCTGCCAATTGGAGGGCTGTACCTAGTAAGAAAGGTCACACTATCAGAGATGCAACTGTGATTAAAAAGGAGAAAATAGGTTGATCTCCAAACATCTGTGTGCAATAAATATCCATCCATCCATCCATCCATCCACCTTCCAATGGCTTATCTTGGTCATGGTCATGGGGGGGCCTGGAGCCTATCCCAGACAGTACAGGGCACAAGGGAGGGGTAACCCTGGATGGGATGCCAGCCCATTTCTGGGTGCAGTAAATATCTTCCTAAATATTTAATCCACAGGACAGCGGAGAATTGTCACAAGATTTCACCTAGGATGTATTTATATGAAAGGTCTTATAACCAACAACTAGCAATTAGCATGTGGCTAACATGGTACGCTAGTCTATAAGCAGGGCTGCATATAACTGGTACGCAAGTACGCATTCACCTTTTAAAGCGATACGTGCGACAATCGATTGCTGTGACAGTGCAAATGCGTACGTATTTTATGTACATTTGCGCTGATATGACAAGAAATTACCGTGCATTTTAGCCTCTATACCGCAAATGAGGTACGAATTCGCATATACAGGTTAAAATGCACGATCATTTGTTGTCATATCAGCGCAAATGCACATAAAATACGTACGCATTTGCACTATCACAGCAATCGATTGCCGCACGTATCGCTTTTAAAGGTGAATGCGTACATGCGTACCAGTTATCTGCAGCCCTGTCTATAAAGTACACTTTATATATAGCTTAGGCCTACTAGTCTAACCTTGCCTGAAAATATGATAAATAATTTTTCATAATGTGCAAAACAAGCCACAGTCATTGATAACTGCCGTATGCCTTGTTCTCAAAGTCAGCCTCATTGGTCAACATCACGTAATGCCCTATTTTGTGGAGCACGCCGTGAACTCTGACACTTACTGATTAGTTGAAAACTTAACCCTGCTTAACAACACGATCTTACCCCATTTCTAAAACATTGTGCCCTAATGGAGTGTTTAGCATATCTGCACGGAATTATATTTGCTGCTTAGAGCAGCTGATGTGCACCGCATGCTGGGGGGCTTGTTGACATTGAGCTGTTTTTTTTTTCTGCCAGAGAGGGAAAAAGGCAGCTTCAGCCTCAAGTCTCAAGCTTTAGCCTAGGCTAAAAGCGGCTGCGTATAGAGTTAGCATCACTAATGTGACGCATAATGAGAGCAACGCTAACAGGCCGATCCTTTGGAGCTGGATTTACTACGATATGCATTTTTATCAGTGTTATACAAATTTTAAAAGTAACCAAATGCAAACGGTGTTCTGCTACATTTTACATAATGTTGTATCGCTGGCACTTGTTCTATGTCTATGTTCGTACCTTGAGCATGCAGAAACGCAGTTTCGTTTAGCTGTGCACTCCTTGCTGTATAGTCTGAATGACAATAAAGTTATAAATATAACACAACACATAACATCAGAGCATAACCCCAACAGTAGTTAAAGACAAACTCTACCTGATGGTTTTTGGGCAAAGACATCACAGTGTACAAGTGTTGACTGTGCACTTTTAAAGAGTGTTAGGGGAACGCAGACTGTGCAAGAATTAATTACAGGATGCATGGGATGAGCTGGAATTTGCCTGCTTGCCAGAGAGGGCTCTAAACAAAAACAGATGAGGAGACTTGTGTAATTGCAGAACATGAGAAAAGGACAGAGGGGAATGATCTGCAGTGGGGGGTGGTAGGGGGAGAGTTACATCCCTGGGAAAGGTTTCTAAATCTGCCAGCTGGGGAGGGAAACCAGACATAATGGACAACCTCAGGAATCTGTCACATATGGTCCAAAATTACCTCTAAAGCTTATGAGATGGGCTGCCCTCTGCATTTTGCTTGGAGGAAATGTGTCACAGGTCTCTCGGGATGCATCACTGTATTTACTAAATTCACAGGGCTCGCTGAATTGATCATTGTACCTTTTGCATGGATGGCAGTAAATGCTGTATTCACTGGAATGAATGTCACTCACTGGACCCACTGGTTGAATCACTGGATGGATGGCGGTATTCACTGCACCGGCTGAATAAAATGTTGTATTTACTTGACTCACTGGGTGGATCCTCTAATTTATATCCAGACTGAAACCACATACTAGTATGCAAATAAGACAGGAGACAACAAATACACAGCATAGAAGTAAAGGGCAAGGCATCTCTAGCTGAAAAAGAAATAAAATAACCCAACAAGTATATATTCCCAACAAGTGTGAAGCTGAGCCTGACATCTTTAACGCATGCCCTGCTCAAAATTCCCAGGGCAGTACTTTTGTGACAGACTTACCACAAAATTTTGTACGGAATGTATCAGCATGAAGGGCTGGAATTTCAGGATTATCAAGTGTCATATGTCACAAGAGGCCTCTGGTTTGTGAGCTGTGTACAGAATAGCTTGATGCATCAGCTTTCATGGGGATCATGTCGTGTACGAGTGACAGATGTCCTTAATCACACACTTTGCTGGTTCTCAGAGACAGTCTGAATTCTGAGCACAACAATGTGAAGATTGTTTATCATGTTTCTTGAACTGGGGAATTCAAGCAAACAAAATGCCTGCTTTAAAAAGGATTTGTTGGTTGCATTTTCTCATTAGACTTTTAAAAATGGCATCACTAATGAGCTCAATCGATGTATGATTGCAACTCTGTGAAATAGATGCACATATTCTATTAATGGGCCAAATATTTACTTGGAAACCCTAGCATTACAAAGTGTGACCCTGCCTGAAAGTTTTCAGTTCAAGGTCCATTCACTCCATCAGTAGCACCTTTCTAAGTTCCTTTGAGGATACAGACAGTTATGGTGTTTCCCTTTATAATTGCATCTACTGTAAACAAAAAAAAGGAATCTTGTCAGTGCTGCCCCACCTGTGTTGAGAATCATCGGTATCCATATGACGCACAGAAGAGCAGAACACCACTAAATTGTGTTTCAGATCTTATTTAATATTAGAGGTCACTTTGACATTCTCTTTAGTTGAGTGTAAGTGATGATCTTTAAAAAAATCAACCAAGTTTCAAGAGGCTGTCATTCCTGTTTCAGCTGCAATCCTGCAATCAGGCCCATGCGTTATCCTCTCCATCATCCTCTGCTTTTCTTCCTCTAATTTAATTCCAAGCAGCTGCTCACATGAGACTCCCTCCTGGGAACTGCCAAGTTATGTTTTTTTTTTGTTTTGCTTTTCACAGCGCATGGCACTAAACAGTGTTTGGTCAAAACTATTTACCAGTGCTGACACCAGAGATCCTGTCTAGGGTTTCTCACATAGTGGTAAATACTCTTATCTACTCGTAACCAGATTTACAAACTTAAAAATTGTTGTATAAGGAAAATGTCAAAATAATATGACCTGTCAAGTAAGATCATTTACAGACTAATAGGTTTGAATGACTGAGGAAGTCTTTCATATTGGAGAGCTTTGATAAAATCAATGTCTGTGAATGTCAGTCCGTTTAAGTTTGTATGCTGGGGAATTTGTTTATTAGTTGTTCATTGATTGCAGGCTTTATATAAGCAACTTGCAATTTTTCCAGTTTCTAGTATGAGATTTTCCTGAAAAAAATCAAGTACCAATACCAGGTTCCTTGTCCTCCTAGGACTGAAACATTAGGTCACTGGTCCATGGCCTTAACTATCATGCAACCTACAGATCATATTTTGCTTCCCTGCACAAAGTAGATCCGTGACTCCCAGCAATTTGAGGACTCAAATAGGTTCCAAAAAGTCTCGGACAGAACACAGCATAAAATACAATTTATCAATGCAATATGACCAATATATTAAATGCATTCTGCCCAGGTTATTTTGCATAGCACTAATTCAATTTACCCTTGAAGGATTTAATTTAGAACAAGATATAATCTTACTGCAGTGTCCTTCATCAGTGAGGAACAGATGTGCACACTCATAATTTGACCGTTTAAAATAGGCCTAGTGGGTGGCTTGAGATTTTCAACGATTATTCAGTTCTAGTTTCATTACAGATCTTTGATGTGTGAGTAGGAAACACTGTAGAAGTATCCCTCTCTGACGGCAGATAATAATTACACTTTAAATAAGAAATATGAATAATTTTTAATACATTAATGCCATTGATTATTTACTAAGGAAGTCACACTGAGTGAAGCCATTTTGTCCTAATTGAACAATCAGCCCATGTTTCTGAATTAGAAGGAAGCTAAATTTAACAATGTAGTGAGGTATACAGAAATAAGAACAGAAATACTTTATTGAGGTTTTACAGTTTTTATAAATGTCATCATAATAATCAGTCTTGGGAATTCAGGGTGGTAAGGAAGCATTGACAAATCATAGAACATTTAACTAATCAGCTAAGAGCTGCTGCAACTGTCCCATGTCCCAAGATTTGTGTGACGGTGCCAAATCAAAGCCAGTCATCACTGTGTTGGGTGAACTGAGGAGCTGGACATTGATATTTGGAAAATCAGCAGCTGTTCCAGGGCACAAGTCAGAAGAAATGCCATGACATTGCCTTCATATTAAAGACTGCAAATTTGTCAACTTAACAGCACTGTCATATACAACGGATCATGATACAGGGTCATTAAACTTTCATGGCAGTAATATGAATTTATGAGTTATTTCTTTGGCCATTTTCTGTCCATTTCTATTCAGAAAATGGTTGAAGACCAGTTAGTCGTCTGTGCTGGCAGATAGCAAGATATAAGGCTTCTTTAACGTTAGAACAGTAGTGGGAAGGTACAGTTAGTTTTTGCCTGCTAGTATTTTTGTTATTAAATGTTTTAGCAAATGATTACGTCATTAATCTTCGCTACAGAGACATTTTCCCGCCTTAATGCGCGGTCGCGTGGTAACTGCGCATGCGAGGGTAACCGGCGTTCAAATTTAAATTTTAATACGTACAGATCGCTGTCGGTTTATAGGTGCGTAAGACATCTTGTATTTAACTTTATCCAGGGAGCTAATATACCGCCTTTCACAGCATAGTAAGCCAAATTATTTAAATCCATATGTGTGTTCTCTTCTACAAAGTTAAATGTGTTATATACATCCGCCAACAGAGTTTTGTGTCATGTTATACAATATTATGAACAAGTTCGAGGGGATACGTGTGAAAACAGCAGAGGATAGGTGCACCAAACGTTACCTTAAATGATGAAGCTTTAAAAATGGAGTTAAATCAGTGTTGGTGACATCATGTTATGTAGCGTTATAATATATCTTACCTTGTTTTTGCTCGGTCTGCGTAATTTACTTGCTAATCTGTGTTCTAGACCAGTGACTCTCAAACTGTCGGTTAGAATATGTAGGGAAAAAGTTTTCTACGTGCCCTGTTAGACAGTTTTTTTATCGGTAGAGGAAATTGTTAGCTTTTTGAAATTGTGAACTTTAATATCAGGTGTGTTTTTAAGTCACTCTCAGTGCAAATGCAATTAAAGCTAAAGATGTTTTTTGTTTGTAGTTTTTAAGAGATGGGCATTTGTGGAAGTAACTAAAAGCGTGTACGATCCGTTGTCGGTCACATTACCGTTGGATAATGTATAGTTTTATAGCAATGTTTAGCGATATGTTTATTGCTTTAATGGCTTTCGTTCCGCTGGAATACATGTACCAAAGTCATAAAACCGCGGTGATACTAAAATAATTTGCCTCAACTGATTCAGTTGTTGATTCGGTTGAATGCCGTCTGAGGCAAACATTAAGTTCCCTGAATGTTCTAATGTCGCACTTGTGGTTCCTAAATACTCTTATTAGGTTCTTTTTAAGAAGTTGTGTAACTCCTCCTTCCAGTAGTACTTACACGTGTACATGGGACGATTTGGACACAAGCATCTGCTAAATGTGTAAGTGCAAGTTGGGAGTTTTTTTTTTTCGTTAATATTGCTCACCCTTATGCAAACTTGGCACCTAAACATTATATTTTTAGCATTCAGATTAAACCCGTTGTTCCTCTCTATTGGTGGTAGCAATAAGTGCAATCATTAAGGGGGCTGCTGTGTTCCTGCAGCCATCAAGAAAATAAGAGGCCTCTGTTTTTATTGTCCGCAAATCTGCTTCTTTCACGAGGTGCTGCGAACTAGTGAAGTATTTTCTTGTACTGAAAGTGGTCATATAGTATTATCTACCTAAAGAGTACTGGACATTGAAATTATCTGACTGTCCTGTTAAAATGTTGTTCCCTTTTGTACATATTCTTGTACTTCTTGTGCAACTCGTAAGTCGGTGACATTCGGATCAAGGACAAACTTAACCCCTCTGGGTTATATAACTGCTCTCGAATTTGATAAAGAATATAAATACCGATTAGCCAGAGCTCTCTCATTTACTGGGGATGAAGCTCATTATTAAAGTATAATGGATCATTTCTTGGTCAAAGCTTCTTTTCAGATCAAATAAATCCCACTCTGTTGAGTTCAGCTTTTGTCAAAGGAGTATAAAAGTCAACTGCGAACTTCTGAGCATGGAGACATAGAAGATAAAAAACAAAAACAGCAGAAAACTGATGTCACAGTGTGTCTCTTGTAACTGTAGCTGTTTTACTGAAGAGTGGTGGCCGTCGCTTTCTGGCAACTTCCAATCCTGAGGTTTTCAGAAGCTGACAGCTGTAAGGAGCCCATTGGTACAGGTATGTCAGCATGGGGATGCTGTGGATTCTCCCGCTTTGAACAGCTTACGACCTGAGATGTGTTGCAGCAGTTTGGCTTTTTTGGGTTTCAATGTGCAACTTGTAAAGTTCCCTGAAAACACCCAAGAAACTAAATGCTTAAGTGTGGAGAAGTCTTTTGTTAAAATACAGAGTTCTAAGTTAGCATGAAGGCACCACTAACAGAGTAAATTTTCATTATGACAAATATGTCACGTTGAAATGAATGACCTAATGACTGAGAGACAGTAGAGCTGTTGGTACTTTCAAATAAAAGCAAGGCTATAACCAGTGTATGTTTTCATTGCAGCTATTGTGTTTGGCATTGAATCACAATCTTCTGCATTTGTACCACATTCAGTTCTGCAATTCCAGAAATTGTTTGATTAAAGAAATGTAGTTAACTTATTTTATACTAGAACTATGCTACGTATGGACGTTTAGAGTAATGCCATGTCATTGTCATCATGTGTGCTACAATGCCTGCCTTCTCATAAATAAATATGTATTGCCAGCCTGGCACATGTAACAGTTATAGACCATTTCAGAGTTGCATTAGGCTGTAGGGTAGGTTGAAGCCATATTAGTAGGTGATGCTTAACATCTTTGGGATTTTGTCTAGCTGGCAGACAGCAGAAACTGAAAAGCAGGTATAATTCCAACGTATGTAGCTGTGACATGTTTGGCTTAGTTACTGCTTTCCTCATTTTAATATAAAAGCAGCTAATTTTAAAGCTGTTCAACAAGGTTATTCAGAGCTATGCATAGGTCCATTAACTCTTTGCAACTGGAGTTCAAGATGCAAATCATGCTTGGCGTTGTCAGGGGGTGTAGGGTGAATCGTGGGCAGTTGGGATTCTGTTAGTGGCAAAGAAACCACTGTGTCAGAATTTGCTGGTGCCTGGGGGAATCCTCTGACTGCTTGCCACTGTCAAGTTGTGGCTTTCACGCCACTGATGTAGGGCTGCATCGGCACGCATCCACCTGAGTCTGCTGTCCAGGGTGCATGGTGAGAGAAGGGAACCACTGGCTGTTTACAACAGTAATAAACCTCTCTAAATGCAGAATAGCACCCCAGCGGTCGATAAGGCCTGAATGGTTAATGGGATATTTCAGAGCCCACATTCTTACCACCCCCCATCATAGGTAATCTCCTAATAGGAGACAATTCAAAGATTTGCTAATGTTAGTCTATGGCTGACTTCTTTTTGGGGTCACCTGGTTGTTGTTAGTTTCTCTGCTGTGAGCTGCTTGCCTATGAGTGGGGAGATCAATCTGCCTTATATTGCCCAGTTAAGTGCTGCAGTTAATTATGGAAGTTTCATTATTGGTCTGGAGATACAATGGCCTCCAAAGGAAGGAGGACTACTGACAAATGGTCTAATTTACCCTGAGAACCTCAACGTGTAGAGTAAATAAATTCTGCAAATGTGGGATGGTACTGTGTACATCTTGCCGATACCTTTTGATTACAATTAGAAATGGATATCTTGTCCTTAAGAGCCATTTCTGTAATCAGAATACCTCAGTGTGGTTGAATTGTCATTGAGTGGCTGATGGAAGCTTCTCACAGCCTGACAAAGGATTGCTCACAGGTGTGTTCTTGAGAGATTGAAGCAGTTGGCAGCGTCTTTTTTTTTTTTTTTCCCCCACACACTCTGTGCTTTAGGTTATTGGAGGAGCGAAGAGGCTGCTTGGGCCTCCTGAAGATGATCCAGGCAGCTGTCGCTCCCCCTGGAACCAGCTGCTCTTCCCTCTTCCACTGCCTGAGTCCTGGCACTCTGCTTTCTGAGCCAAAAGGGCAATTGATAGTGCATAGCTGCTGCTGCTGCCCCCTGTAGCTGTGCCATGACTGTTTTTGTATGCTAAAAGGTCCTGTGGGGTGTGGTATTTGTGAGAGAGAATGGTAGCATTTCAGGTTGTCTGGACAGCATGGTGAATTCCATGATAGCATAGCAGATTCTGCAATGTATACGTGTTTGTTGGGGAAAATGGCTGTGCTACTGGCGGAATTGCCTTGAAAACAGGTTGCTACAGACGAGGTCTAATTTAATCGTCGCATCTTTATTAAAATGCATTCCATTTGCGAGCAGGAATGGAATGAGAGATGTAATTGCAACTGTAATAATGTGTTGCCTCCATTACACCTCCTCTAATCAGAGGGGCTTGATAACAATCAGTAAAAACACAAGTATGTCATTCCCATTAAGGATGTGAAATTATTGAACATTAGTAACGCAACATTTATGTAAACAAATTATTTGTTGAATTGTGTGGTAATATTTAAAGTAACAATTGCCTTAAGAATGAATAGAAATAGTCGAAGGGTATTTGTTTAATATTAATTTCTCCCCGTTTTCTGTCTGCTTTGCCAGATCTTATAAAATCTTGTTGATTTTGTGCTATCATACTTTATAAGTCTTCTGGAGAAGGAGGAAGGCTCACATCTACAACTGGGTTTGTTAGGGCATGAAAAAGTGTAATATGTACTGTAGAGTCATGGCAGTTGACAAGATGGTCCTCATATGAAGTGTTTGGACAGTTGGGTGTGGATTAAAATGTTTCACATTTTCACTTTTTGTGAGTAACTGTTGCCAAAATTAAAAATTGAAGCAGGGTTTAACAAATTCATATGGCAGTTTGTTTTTAATGGTATGTAAATTCATTTACTTCTAATTACATTGATTGACTCAGTCTACAGGATGAAGCTGTCAAGGGTTAGATACAATTGTTGTGCAGTTTTGTTGCACTTCTGTGTAACAAGCCAGTAGTTCTTCCCTTAATTAACTTGAGGGATTGTGGGGATAGGGGTTTAATATTGTTTTTGCTGGGCAGGATCCAATATCTGAAGGAGTCTGGGCTCAGTTTAGTGTCTTATACCTCTTACTGTCTTGCCCCCCACTGGTCTCAGAGTGGCATGGGGATTCTTGGGTAACAGAGTGAAGTAACCTGTGTTGTCTCTTGGCTCTCCTTTGTGGTGCTTATTTCTGGACGCTGACTCAACAAGGATGGTGTTCTCAGTCCCATCTTTGTGACCTTCATCTTTGCTGGTTCTCCTTTTTGTTTTTCTTGTGGTCCGACATTTACCAAAGACTTGCATTCATTTTCTCATCATGAAACCCCCAATGGTGTCCTTCACTATGGTAACTTGCCTCTACATTGGTCTCTAATTTGGTAAGAGGGGTATCATGGGGATAATAGTTCTTGCCTATGCAGTGGGTTTTGAATTGTTAATCTACTCTTGGGGTTTTCAAGCGGTGGTCTGTATAGAAGTTGCAGAGGGTCTGCCGATATGTCTCATAAATTGACAAAATGTTAATACTTTCATTTGCTTTATGCCATAGGAAGTGCTTCTGAGCTAAGAATACTCACCCTGCTACCACTTTTACAGTGAAAATTATCATTAGTTCTTTACGTAATCACACAGTGTGATGGCAGGGTCCCAAGCTCTGGTGTACTGTCTTTTTGGGGTCCCTGATTTAAGAAATGTTGAACACCCCTGGTCTTTTTTTCTCTTTGCTGTGAAATCTTTCAGAATCTGCTGTTATTAACTAGCACGGAAAGGCTAATTTTCTTCTATCCTGCAGGCCATGTCACAGTTTATTGTCTGAGAATGGTCAGACGTTAAGAAATGGAGGCAGTGACCCATCCCGAATGAAAGTTGACACACTGAAGGTTGGATATTACGGCCACTCTGGATGTGTCTTCATTTGCCGCTTTCATTGGCCGTTTATCTTTAATGGTCTTTTGCAGCTATGGTAATTATATTGTCTGCTACAGAGTTTGTGTACTTGTACAAGAAGGTTAGTTCAATTTATGTTCTGCAACAAGTCAATGGTGAGGAAATGAGATGGGGAGGCTTGGATTTAATATGACGCATTAAAGAATAACGTATACCTTGGGGGTCATAGGTAATGTAAGAATAGATATGAAACAAAATGTTATTTATATATTCTGTTAATTTTTTACTGTTCAGAATGTAATTCTTTGGAGTGTTGTCTCTAAGATCCTGCTGTTTGTTTAATGGATTTGTTTTCACTGGCTTGTAGCAGTTGTTTTTCCTTACTGCAGGGTATTCTTTCTTGCACAACATGTTTCCAGAATAACTGCATCCCTTTCGTTAATTCGTTAGACTGCATGCTGCACACAAGACTGCTCTGATTGCATTGGCACCATGTTTTGAGTAAAATCTTAATTCCAATCAAGCCAGTTGAGCTATACCCCCATGATACCATAGGACCGATATCAAGTTTTTGAAGCTGGGAAGGCATCTTTAAAAGTGAACCACAGAAATGGATACCTGCAGAGGAAGACCAGTGTTTCCCCTACCATTATATTAGGGGGGTGCCACCCGCCCCCCCCGCACGAATGGACCTCCCACCCCC
>JAODKC010000082.1:4133269-4149264 GCA_026777985.1 Mormyrops attenuatus | reverse complement strand
AATGGACCTCCCACCCCCCCTTGAAGGTAAAGTTAATTTTATTTAATTTTATTTTCTATATAGCGCCAGATCACAAGAGAAGTCATTTAAGGTTACCTTTCTTTTAGAACGGGTCTATACATTGTCCTTTTATTAAGATAAATAACATAAGGTTATTTAGTTTGTTTATTTACACAACAGCTTGTCATTTTTGTCTCTACATGGTCGTGCGTTTACAGTTCTCCTCTGCTCTCTGTATCGCGCATGGTCGAATCCGCCCCGATGCGCGCACACACAGGTGAGCACACTCCAACACGGACAGAGAGCGCGCGTTGGAAAATATGTGCCCCCCCCCCCAAAGCTGTAAACCTAGGGGAAACACTGAAGACTGGTAGCAGGACTTCTCTAAGATGGTGGTTTTTTTTTTTTTTTTTTTTTTGGTCCCCAGAGATACTCTCTTCAGAGCAGCAGCAACCACTGGAGGGAGACCAGCTGATGGGATGGGGAAGCTGGTTGTGGTATATGTGGTGCATGAACAAAAATTGAAGAAAAATTGGCCTTTAACCATGAAAATGTGACTTTGTTGATCTCTCAGCTTGCTTTTTATTGGCCGCATTGGTGACGGAGCTGGACATGTGACTTAGGATGGTTGATGGGTAAAATGGCTAATGGGGTAAATGGAACATAATTTGCATGAGTTTCTGGTAAGCAGGTTAATAATGGTAATAATTGTCATTGAACAAGTTTTATTGACCTGTTTGTGCTTTTAAACTGATATTTTCAAAGCCTTGAATTGCCACTGCTTGTAAAGACCTTTGAGTCACTCTTAAGTCTGACATGCTGTTTGCAGCCAGCGAAGGCTGAACAGTAACACAAATCCTTGCATCAGAGCTGTGGCTAGCTCCTGCCAGTATCTCCTCAGTTGCGTCCAGGGCAGTCTGTCTCTTCCTCACCACCCCCTCTGCACAACTCCCAGTCCATGCACATTTGATGCACCCTTACTAGCCTACCTACCTACCTACACCCTCCCATCACTAAATCCATAGCTCATCTGCCTGTTTAAGCATTTGATCTTGGCCCATGCTGGTCTGCTGGCTCCATGAAACGGGCTCCTTCTGCCTCTAAGCCCCAGGGCCATGCTCCCGTGTCCACTTGCTGTTCTGCCACCCTGGCCACGATTATGCCTTCTCCGCCTTGTGGGTCTGCTTCACTAGAATGGCTATGGTGGGCAGCTGCTGCTTTAGTGCTTGGAGTGCTGCTGCTGTTATCATCTGTTGCCAGTAAGTGGCAGTTTGAATATGTGAAGTATGTGGGCGAATATAAACGAAATACAACCTTTTATCAGTAATGGGGGAGGGCGGAGAGTGGAGCATATCACAGGAAACACAGGGCATGGGGCAGTTTACCTAAATGCATGCAAACTCCACACACACAGCTTGGTTTAGAAACTGAACCTGCAGCCCTGTGTGTACGAGGCCACAATGATACCTTCTAGGCCATCGGGATGTCCTTAACCAGTTTTAACAATTGTCGGTCATAAGTAAATCACACTAATGGCAGCAAATAGGCAAATAAATGCACAGAGGTCTGTTTTTAAGTTGCATTAGTATGTTCATCAGCAAAGAGTGTGCTTGTTTCTTGGATCTATAATAACTAGCGCTACAGCAACTAATAGACAATAATTGGTAGTAAAAATAGTCGCCAACAGATTTGTTTATCTATTACAGTAGTATCTTGGAACTCGAACGTCTTTTAACTTGACCAACTCGGATGTCGAACGGGTCTGCGGAATTTTCGATTTATACCTCGACCGAAACCTTGGGACACACCCGTTCCTGCTATAACTTGTATGGGTCATGAGATGGCGCATTCAACTCTACCAATTTTGACAATGGGTCGGTCGAGAAAAATCTAACTGCAACTCCACCGAAAACTTGGACCAGGACAAAACAAAACACCTGCTAAACCTTGTACGGATCACGATGCATCTATGATGGGCTGAGACAAGGCAAACGGACCTACTGGGTTGCTAATGCCTATGAAGCGATCTCAGTCTCGCGGTACCTCTTGACCGAATTCGCTGTGTAGATGCTGTGTTCCTGTGTCCGGTGTGAATTTTTTTTCTGTTTTATCAACAGTACATTTAGTGATACAGTAATCATGGTCCCTAAGAAAGTAAGCAGTTATAACAGCAAACGAAAGAGGAAAGTAGTGAGAGTAACTGTAGAACTTAAGGAAATTATAGGAAGACTTGATGGTGCCCCTGTACGTGTCTGCTCTCGCTTCGGAGTATGGGATTGTCTTATTTCATGTTTATTGCTTTTTTATGTGTGCTTTTCCATATGTGTTTTAGTTTTATATTGATTGTTAATGGCTTTTCTCATTAGTTAGGTAGGTAGATAAGTTTAAATAGGCAATCATTTGGAGGTCTGGAATGGATTAAATTCATTTACATTATTTCTTATGGGGAAATTTGACTTGGACTTCGACCAAATCGCAACTCGACCAAACTTCTGGTACGAATTAAGTTCGTGTTCTAAGGGTCCACTATAGTTGCATTTTTGTGGTTTGTTGCGTAAATTGCGTATAATGACATCACCACCTAGCAACTTTATAGTGGGTGTTTTCAGCCTGGTTCATACTTCACTTTTCTGCATGATCCCCCTTCCCCTCATGCTCAGTGAATTTTATCACCAATATTTCAAAATGCCAGATTAGTGTTGCTTTGGAAAATATCATCAAAATACCATATACTGTGGTGTAAAATACAATCATTATCAATCTAAATATGGCGGACTCAGTGGATCTTTGGTTATATGCGCTTCAAGGATTCAAAAGTTTTATTGTCATTTGTACTTGTCTGTATTCAGTGCTTGTACAATTGTGATATGACAGGACAAACCGTTACTTACAGGACAACACGTAGAAATAAAATCTACGTATAAATATACATATGTAAATATGGATGTATCTGAAAGAATAAATATGGTGTGTATAATACACATGCATAGCTTGTAAATATAACTTGCAAATATAGTGCAAAGCCAGAAATACTAGGGGTTTGGGACTGTAATCAGATCAGTGCAAGAACAGTGACAAGTGCAGTGTCACTGACAGGTCAGAAGCCTTATGGCAATGGGGAAGAAACTGTTCCTGAAGCGGGAGGTGCATGTCCGCAACTTTGTCACTTTACACGGTGTACAGAATCTCTATTTAAAGTTTTTATTACAACTGTAATTTAAAAAAAACCCCATCTTTTTATGTTTTTCTTTTTAAATAAAGCATTTGCACTTTTTTTTAAAACCAGCTAAATGATTAGATCATCTGATCACATGGTCAGAAATCGGATGTCATCTATTTCAAATTGTAAAATAAAAAAATGTTTTTTGCAGCCCTAGTTATGACACATTAACTGCCTGCATTTCGGATGGTGGTTGTGGTTGTGAATGAGCTTAATGCAGCACTAGCCTGAGGGGTGTGGTCAAAGTAGATTGTCTATTCCAGTGCCCTTACCCTTGTGCAAGTGGTTTGGTGAATCTTTGGTAATTATCAAAAGCTCTCTAACAAACCCTTACTCCTGAACAGATTGGGAACAGTATGTAAACAAACCGGTGATTGTGAATTTGTTCACTTTTGAAGCATTTTAGCTGTTTTATTAATGGATGACGGAGCTGTCCAAAATTTTTTGTGTAAGTGTACCTTCTTGGAGCTCAGAATGAGCTTCTTGGAGGTTTTATTACAGATAAATATTTATGTAATAGTCTGAAGTTCAAGTTCCACGAAAGGCTGGCTGTTTTACTTCAGCTGAAGTATCTCTCTGTATGAATTGTGAGTTTCTTAGTTCTTAGCAGTTGCCTTTTCTCCCAGGTTGTATTTTCTGTGGACTTAAGGTATGTTCTGGGAGTTTTTAACCCTGTAATCTCAGTGGATGCTGATGCAATTTTGACTTGCATCCGAAGACTTAAAATGGTCCTCCACTTTTAGGTTTTAAAAATGCAGCACATGTTTTGAAGATTGAGACCTTTTATGAAAATGTTTGGAAGTTTTCTTTCTTCACTAAAGGTAGGTTTGACTGAAGGGGTGGGGTCCATCACGAGCTCCTCACTCATATAGCCTGTAGAGCTTGATAACCTTAAATGTCGATGCTGCTTCTGTCTTTGGGAGAGAGGCTTTCGTTACATTCTTCTCTCGCCTTCTCAGTGTACCAGTTAAACAGTCTGCAGGAGCAGAAACAAGTTGCACACGTGGACAAAACCCATAACCTCCCCTGCCGGTGCTCCATGGCCTGAATGAGCCTCTCAACAGGGCCCCTATTCATGTAGCTACTGCGGTCTGAGGTGGAAGGGCTGGTGGTGTCTTTTTTCCAGTTCATGAAAAATGACAGCAGGCTGGGGGAGGGGGGCCCTTACCACTGCAGCTCATAAACAGCATTAACTCTCTGGTTTACCCCCACTGTAAAAACCATGTTTCTCTCTTGAAATTCACTGAAGTCAACGGAACTGGACAGATGTGCGTAAGACTTTTCATCTGAAGGTTGTTTGAGGCCCTCCATTTAAGGGCCTAATGTTAGTAACTTTGGTCATTTTTAATTTCCAAATTAACACTCTTAGTTAAATATATTTAATGTTGGTCCCCTGGTAAAACTATGTAATGTACTGATTTAAGACGGATATTAATGTTTGGGTTTGACTTCATTGTAATTATAACTTTTGGGTCCTATATCCATGGCAACTGTATTACATTTTAAATTGGTGCGAAACACCATATTGCAAAGCCTTGTGGGGCTTCACAGAGCTAGTGAACCTCCCAGCTGTTGGGAGGCGACACACAGTAAAGAATCTGAGAATTTCCATATTGGCATTCAGAACTGGAGTGGCATCCTGTGTCCAAGTGTTTGTCCACTGTCTTGTTGATGCATTACATACACATGGTAGAGATGATGATTATGGTTTTCTTAAGTTTGGAAGGTTAACATTTAAACAAGGCTTACTGATTTAATTTTAAACCTGCCATGTTTGTGTGGGTGTCTTAGCTTCACCTTTAGGCATGAAGCTTACAGTGCAACAATGTTGGTTCCTATTTAACTAGCTCACAATCGTGCTCTGGGCTTGTTAACCTCAATTATCTTCTGTTTTTTTTTTTAATACTACATCCATCCATCTTCTGAAGCCACTTGTGCCTATTAGCTCTGGATCCAACCCTGAATCGGACAAGGCAGGGAACAACCCAGATTGGGGCACCAACCCATCGCAGGGTACACTCATACATCATTTACATTTGTGGGCAGTTTGGTCACTCCAGTTACCCCAGCATGTTTCTGGACTGGGGGGGGGGGGACCAGAGTGACCTGAGGAAACCCCACGATGACAATGGCTCAACATGCAAACTCATGGCGCCATGGCGGAGACTTGAACCTTGGTCACAAAGGGGTGAGGCAGAAGTGCTAACCAGTGTACCACTTTGCCACCCCTTTCATGAACACTGTAATTCCTGTGAGATTCCATTGCGTGTGTGTTCAGTATTCTCGCATGTCTGAGGGCCTGTGAGGCAGTTTGGGTTGGGTTAAGGCTGGATGACCACACCTAACTGTGAGGTAGGGTGGTTGTGAGCAGGTTGGGGATGTACTGGCTGTATGCAGTGAGATAACATATGGCTAGGATTGCACATGGTGCTGAGAATGACCCCGTGCAGGACGTGCATGCGGGTACCGTCTATGGGATTAACATAACTTTGCAAAGGTGCTCATGCGTTATCGGGACCAGTTTGTTGTAGGAGGTTCTTTTAGAAAAAAAAATGAATTTTGAAAATGTAGATTCCCATGGAGAAGTGAGCTTAAAAGTGAATACCTCAATTTTAATTTAGAATGTGCATCCATGCTGCAGCAGTCAAACCTTGAACATGGTGCTAAAGGGGCAACAGTAATGTGTTGGTTGCAAGATATGTTTGTTACTGAGGGCATTTATATGCTGCTGGGAGCCTCCCTGTAACTACACTGCTCAAAAAAATTGAAGGAACACTTTTTAATCCGTGTAGCATCAAGTCAATTAAACTTCTGGGTTTTTGATCTGGTCAGTTAAGTTGCAGAGGGGGTTGTTAATCAGTTTCAGCTGCTTTGGTGTTAATGAAATTAACAACAGGTGCACTAGAGGGGCAACAATGAAGACGACCCCCTCAATAGGAAGGGTTTAACAGGTGGAGGCCACTGACATTTTTCCCTCCACATTTTTTCTGACTTTTTTTTTTCCTCTCACTAGTTTTGCATTTGGCTACGGTCAGTGTCACTACTGGTAGCATGTGGCGATACCTAGACTCTACTGAGGTCGCACAGGTAGTCCAACTTCTCCAGGGTGGCGCATCAATATGCGCCATTGCCAGAAGGTTTGCTGTGTCTCCTAGCACAGTCTCAAGGGCATGGAGGAGATTGCTGGAGACAGGCAGTTACTCTAGGAGAGCTGGAGAGGGACGCGGAAGGTCCTTAACCGATCTGCAGGTCCTGTATCTGCTCCTTTGTGCAAGGAGGAACAGGCTGAGCACTGCCAGAACCCTACAATAATGACCTCCAGCAGGCCTCTGGTGTGAATGTCTCTGACCAAACAATCAGAAACAGACTTCATGAGGGTGGCCTGCGGACCCGACGTCCTCTAGTGGGCCCTTTGCTCACTGCCCGGCACCATGGAGCTCGATTGGCATTTGCCATGGAATACCAGAATTGGCAGGTCTGCCACTGGGGCCCTATGCTTTTCACAGATGAGAGCAGGTTCACCCTCAGCACATGTGACAGACGTGAAAGGGTCTGGAGAAGCCATGGAGAACATTATGCTGTCTGTAACGTTGTTCAGCATGACCGGTTTGGTGGGGGGTCATGGGGTGGCATATGCATGGAGGGACGCACAGACCTCTACAGGCTAGACAACGGCACCTTCACTGCCATTAGGTATCGGGATGAAATCCTTGGACCCATTGTCAAACCCTACGCTGATGCACTGGGTCCTGGGTTCTCCCTGGTGCATGACAATGCCTGGCCTCATGTGGCGAGAGTAAGCAGGTAGTTCCTGAAGGATGAAGGAATTGATACCATTGACTGGCCCCCACAATAGAACACCTCTGGGACATTATGTTTAGGTCCATCCGACACCGCCAGGTTGCACCTCAGACTGACCAGGAGCTCAGTGATGCCCTGGTCCAGGTGTCTGTTTTGATCAGTCATTTTAAAATATGTTGTGCCTCTGGACAGTGCTTCATTAGGTCGATGGTTTATTCTGAATGTGTTGTGGGGAAACTTATTTAGAATAGGACAATGCTTGTTAATTCCTCATTTAAATATTTGACTGTCAATAATGTGGTTTTCTGCAGCCTTATCTTTTTTGAGACTGACAAGTGTGATTAAATGACATGAAATGATCTGTTGGAAAAGTTTTTGGCAGAGGCTGGAATAGTAAATATTTGAGTTGAATTTAAGTACTTTCTCTGTATATGATATGTTGCAACGTATTTGCAATTGTTGACTCTGTGATGAATTTCATTCTAGTGTTTCAGGAGAACCATATCAATTTCGGACATCAGTCAGAGCAGTGTTTGATTGTGATGACTGTGCCACTGAACTATGATTGATAAAACACTCTGAGCCTGATTTGGATACACATTCAAATGATTTTATAAATCATTTGAATAAAGCGGCTCATGTTGCTTTGTACTCTGTCGGCATGCTGCATTGATGCTCCAGGTCAGCCAGTCAGACAACAGCTTAATCGGCCTCAAACCCTTTTCCTCAGTTAGATGCAGGGTGCCAAATGTCATCTCCAAGCCCAGAAGCCAGGATGCTTCCTTCAGTTTGGCTGGGACCTGGTGGGGAGTATTAAGGGGGCCGGTGTCCTGGACAAGAAGTGTTTGACTTGCAGCTTTGCAAGACAGTGGGGTGGCCGCCTCTGCATGGGGCATCTGGAGGAAGGGCTGGAATCATGTCAGGGAGCCTGTCACCTCACACTGATCTATGGATGCTGGCCAGAAGCTTAATCAATGGACGTGCAGCGAGGTGTATCACTGAGAGAGAGGACAGCTCAGGGCTTAACTGTGCATATACTCCCGAAGATGTCTGAAACATCAGCACACGGTTATCAACACTGAACTGATAAGGTGGGTCTGTAGGCTATATAAAATGGAATTGCCTTATTTTCAGTTTTTGTTTGTGTCTATTTAAATGAGAAACATGGTATTAATTTCTCAGGCTTTGTCTGCATTTTTATAGCATTTGTATTTAAAATGATGTATTGGCTCAGAGTGTGAGCCGCACAGTATGTGGGTGCTTGGATGTCAGATCCTGCTGTTGTCACAGGCCATGTCAAAATGCACGTGAATGCGGCCATTTGCAGCACATCACTAAGAGCAGAATGTTGCAAAGTTCCAGTGCTGAGCGAGAGACTCCTCTGTGTGGACAGGCAGCCAGAGCAGCTGAGGAATTCTCTGGGCATGTTCAGCAGTGGGATGGACCCTGACTACTAAGGAGCCAGAGAAAGAGAGAGAGAACGAGAGAGCGAGCGAGCGAGGGAGGGAGAGAGCGCGGGCTAAGCAGAAGGAAGAGCGAGCTAGCAGGAGAGCGAGCAAGGGAGGGCGGGAGCGAGCGGGAGAGAGAGAGAAGCTTCAGACAGCAGAATCTATACAGAATCTAAAGATAAGGGGAAGGTTCGCAGGCTCTCCAGGGCTCCGGTGGAAAGACGGCAGGAGAGGCTTAAAGACGACAAGTGTTGGGCTTCACGTCTCTCTTGGGGAAACCAGGAGGAAGGGGATTCAGCGGAGATACCTCACGCAAGCTGTCAAACACAGAGGCAGGTCAGGGGGAGGTCTCTGACCCCTTGTTTTTATTTCAGAGCACAGAGGAAGACTGAACGAGGTAGGGGAAGGTGGATGTTAAAGACAGCCAGCCATAAAGATCCATACTCCTCCCCTTCCATTCATAAATCCATTACATTCCATTGCTATAGCGATGTGGAGTCGTTCTTTCCGATTGGTGGAGGAAGGGTCCCATTCAGAGGCTTAACCCCACGCGCCGCCTTTCATCACTCCCATCTTTCTATTTCCTCTGTTTTGTGTCTTCCATTTGGTCTTTGCATTGCTCTGCTGTGCTGCTTGGCTTTTTTTCGTCTTTCTTTTTGTTTGTGTGTGAGTACATGTGTGTGTGCGTATGTAAAAGTGGGTGTCTCGCAAGCTATCATTCTTTGGTTTTGGCATAAAAGACAGCAGAGCGAAAAAGGAAGAAGACGGGGGAAACAGAAGAGGCATCCTTATAGGAGAAAGGATAGCAGTCGAAGGACCTGGGACTGTGTAAACAACTGCCATTCATTGGAAAGTGAATTGAGATTAAACAGTCAACGTAAAACAGGTTGACAGCCATTTCAGTTAGCCACAGATTAAAGGCGGCTGAAGCAGTTCTCTGGCAAAAGTTCTTCCCAGATAGTTGCAGAAAGGAGCACCGCAGCCATGAAGGGGGACTCAGAGGAGAGTATAGAGAGCTTGCGGCCTTCCAACTTGCAAGCCTTTGCCAACAACTCTACCCTCCATGGCATGAGCCACATTTTTGCCTATGGACATATGACCTTCCGCCGCTTCTTGTGGACACTGTCCTTCTTGGGTTCATTGGGCCTACTCCTATTGGTATGCATGGACCGCATCTCATACTATTTTGAGTACCCACACGTCACCAAGCTGGATGAAGTGGCAGCACCCAACCTCACCTTCCCCGCCATCACGTTTTGCAACCTGAATGAGTTCCGCTTCTCCAAGATCACACGCAATGACCTGTACCATGTTGGGGAATTGCTTGCCCTGCTGAATGAGGACTACCAGATTGCTAACCCGCACCTGGCCGAGCCCGATGTCTTGGCGGCTCTCAAGGTTAAGGCCAACTTCCACGACTTCAAGCCCAAGCAGTTCAACATGACCGACTTCTACAACCGAACTGGCCATGACATCACCGACATGCTCCTTCAGTGTACTTTCCGAGGAGAGGAGTGTTACCCCCTGAACTTCACCACTGTGAGTCTTGCTCCTTGAGTTGTCAAATTTTATTTCTGATTGTTTGTGCAAGACCCCATTTTATTTGTTTGCATGTAGTAGCAAAGGCAACATATGTTAGATCAGGTCTTTTTTCTGTGACTTTTCTGTACTAGAAAAATTTTAATTTCTGGAAGTTGAATGTAAAATCCAACCAAATTAAAACTTTATTTTTGGTCTGGATGAACATTTTGCAGAACAGAGCAGATTGAAAACAATGAATGCAATGTTTCAGGTTCCTACCACTGAAGATGTAAATTGAATCATGTGGAGTTTACACTATGGGGGACTGGGCAGGCGTAGCAATTGGAGATCTCTGTCCCCCAGGGGTTAGCATCAGTAGCTTTGATCTGCTGTTCGGTATTGGTGTGTGTCGAACACACGGGAATTTCCAAATGTGTGGTCTTTACTGGCAGGCAGCATTGGTTCGCTTTTGAGACATCAGACAGCAGTAACTTTTTAATTAGAAGAAAAATCTTTTCATTGAACACACATTTGCCATTTTCTTTATTTACTTATTGAGTTCTGGTGACTCACTGCATGCTTTTTGTTATCCTTAGGTACATGCTGTGAGCTGTAGTGACTTTGTAAATGGAATTCTTATCTGCCTTCCTGTATGTTGCTTTGATATCTCAGGTATCATTTATCTGTCTAAATCAGATACTCTGCCTACTACAGAAAGTTATGTTAGGCTTTTTTTTGTTTGTTTTTTATTAGGATGGCTATATATGTTTAGTGTAGTAGTGATCCTTATCTTTGATTGGGGCAAATTTTGTTAAATTTTAAATGGAAATATTTAGTATACAAATGAATTTGTCATTAAAACAACAGGGAAAGATTATTGAAATAATTTGGTGATTATTGTGAAGCAAAATGGGAGCTGTGATATTCATATTTCGTGAAACCAAATTGTGCTCATCTGAAGACCAATCTGCATTTGAATTGGGGACTGCACTGAACATCTTTCTATTTTTGGATAAACTTGAATTATTTTTCTGTCTGCTTTTCTGTTCACTAGTTAACAGATTTACTAATACTATAGAGTCATCAACTAAGTTGTAATCTAGGATGATGTGTCCGCCTTAAGATGGGTGTGTACAGAGGTGATCTTTTTAGCTGCTCCTCTGTTTAATGTTACCATTTCCATATTATATAAACAATAATTGGGTTCGAACTTGGAAAAGCTTACGTTCTTTATCAGTGATCCATCATGGATGTAGCACAAATCATTCGGAACTAGGTAATCATCATAAACATAATAAAGAACGCAAGCCATCCGAGTTGGGACTCGATTGTGTGTGGCATTGTCAACGAACCGGTGATACTTATCCAAGTGTTTTTTTAAAAAGACTTATTCTGGACTCTGTCATTCCCTTATTGTTACTGTAGAGGAAGTGCAAGTTATGGAACTGGGAGGCTATGACAGAGTATTCTCACTGGATGGTCAGCGCTGTTAGGCAGAGTTTGCTGAGGACCAAGGGCATTGTAGGACTCCTGATATCCTCTACTTGATTGCTTCTAAAAGCGATGAGGGTATCTGTTCTCTGTTTTGCCTTACTCTTCACTTAGATTCTGTTCATTCATGCATGACATAACTGTTCCTGTCCAGGTGGTTCATTGCACACTTTTATGCAGAAATTACATTTTTTGAATGGGCTAATCACTTGGTGTTATAATCAAGGGTAGTACTGTTAGCTTAATGCAGCTGTAACTTAACCTTTAGCCAGGATACCCTGCTCTGAATAGTGAACAGGAAACTGAAACGTCTTAAGAAACTGGACCATGACTTTGAGCCTCAGCAATCTGAAAACAATGTATCGAGCAAGCGTCATGCCTATCATGGCATTACCTGTCATCTGTCTAAGCAGTAGGGGGATGTGTGCAAGGCAAACAAAGGAAAATGTGCAGCCTTCCTCCATATATTTAGGTAAATATCAGTATGAGTAAGTTGTCTCCTAAATTCTGCTTCCATATCGGTGCTTAACCTTCATTAAAACCTCTGTTTGTTTTATTTTGACAGTGTTTGACAGCTCATTGCATGATAATTTTGAAACACCACCGTCCTGATCTACTGACCATTATTTTTAGTTGCAGACAATATATTTCTGATTCATTTACCTTATGACCATAGTGTTTTTTCTCATAAAAGAATGCAGGTGTGTGGTTAGTACAGTTTAACTGGCAGACATGGCTTTTATGAGTAATTTACTCTATTTTTGGAGACAATAATGATCCATTATGAATTTTAAAATATCCAAAGTAGAAGTACAATTCTACTGTCATATATAATGAGTCATTAACCAACATCTAAGTCCTCTTCAGTTCATATCATGTTGAGAGAAGAGTTGTGAAAAGAGAGAATACACTGGCCAGATTAAACTGAACAGCATGTATTTATAGCTCTCATAGGCATTCCTATTTAAATGTATGATGAGATTCAAGTTTGAGGAGCACAGGGAATATTTAACTTGAATTATTTTTTATGTCAGATTGCATTAAGCATTAACAAAACATTTGCTGTGTGATTCAGCAGTTTTGTTTTGTTTCTGAGTTCTTCTACACTGGAAGCACAGGCACATCAATACAAAAATGTGTCGCCTAGGGAGTTTACAATAGTAATATGCAGTTTGAAAGTGGTTTATGGGTGTCGCTCTGGGTACATTTTGACAGTATTTGTGCTGTCTGTTTACTTGCTTACACTCCACTGCCCTGAGAAATGGTCATGGCTGCCGTGAAGGTGGGCTGTTCTCACCAGTACCAGGGGGCCCATCTGAGCTGGCAACAGAGAAATCTATTTCGATAAACCCTGTCTGGTGAAAGTAGTATCTGTGTAAAGCTAGCTGGCTGTAATCTTGTTTTCATTGTTAATACTAGTTTAGTCTACATCAGGTATTAATCTTGCAATTATTGGGATGTCATCTCACAAACATAGCTGTTACAAGACAACTGAATGACAAACCATCGTTTGTGTGAGCTTCCCTTTTATTGGGAGTGACTTGTGGTTGGTGGAATTATCGCATGCTTGTCAGTGAATGGTTTTCCCCATTTCTCTCACTTTTGGTTAAAATTTCTAGGTGATTATCAGGATGTGCCTTTGAATTTCTATCTCATTTTTCAGACTACAAAAAGGTGGGAAGCCAAAAAATAAACAAAAAGCAATAGGCTTCAGGGAGCTATGCTGCTTGGACCCGTAATGGTACCACTACACTTACAAACCCATGTGTGCAGCGTTACCTGGAACACATACCCCACAACTCCTAAAATCTCTTGATCTCACCCAGTTGACTATATTTAATCCTAAAAAGGTAACACTTCCTGTCAGGGTCATATGGGTGTTATTGACATGTCTGCAGGCAAGGGTGGTGATTGAGTGCTGGAGAAGCTCATTCAGACGCAGCTCTGTTATTTGTTATATTTTTTGTTGGCTCATAATGCATAATTTTTTCTTAATGTAATGCATTTCTTAGTTCTCAGGCAGCACTGGTGGGGACAGAGAGTGAAAGGGACTGAAGCTTGTTTTGGGGGGAGTTTGTTGCCTGTGCTGTAAAGGCTCTGCCCAGTAACCCATGTGTACAAAAGGCACAGCTGATAAGTAAAGCTGCAGTTTGAGCACAAAAATGGTCAAGTCAGCTTGAGTTATTAGCAGTTAAGGCTAATCTACCTCCCTGCTTTTTGATACTATTAGTATACTCTAGTAAGTGATGGACTCCTCTTACAAAGCAAATGACTGATTTTCAGTCATTACTAATGAGTGAGTGTATGGAGACTGCCTCTCTTCACCATTGTATACTAAAAGGCTTGTTGTATACTGGTTCTGTGTTTTTAAAAAATCTGTTCCTGGTCAACTTTCAGTTATTTGCCCCCTTGCTATTCTATAACAGAATTTTAGAGGTGTGTAACAAATGCACAAGGTTAAAAGGCAAATTCTCCGAACACAAGTGACTGACAGGCTGCTTCTGCAATTAAACACCCCCAAGCCCATTTGTTAGTGAAATATGACATGAATACTATAATGGGGAATTTCACAGCACGTGCTCCTTCAAAGACAAATGAGGACATCACCTTTATTAAACTGGTAAGTGCCTTGACTGGCACTGATGGTGATTTTTATTGCCCAGAATTTGCTGTTACTATGGATGCCAAAAAATAGACGCTGTTTTTTCACTTAAAAACTAGATGCTTAGTTGATGCTTGTATCCAAAGCAACTTAGTTTGCCTATTTTTATATGATGCATGTTTTTATAGAGCAATTTTAAGTACCTTCAGAAGAATATATATGTATACAGCCGTGAACATGCTGGGGGCTATACCAGAAACTGTGCGGTTATGTTTGTGTGCATGCTTGGCAAAGTACACTAAACCCCTCTCTCCAATGATTGTGACCTTCATTGCATTGACAGTTATTGGATAAAAAGGAGTGATGGTTGCATGGAATGGCAGGGCTTTAAGTGGACTGTTTATTTGTAAATTGTTTTATGAATACATATTACAAGCTGAATTTGGTTAGGTATTTTTAATACAGTATTTTGAATTGTATAAATATGTTGCTTTATTTGGCACTGGATGATCATGAGGACGTTCCCTGTAGCCCAGAGACTAGCATATTATAAAATTCCACACTAAGAGTTTAGACTCCTAGCTCACCCATGGCAACCCAACAGGATAAGGATAATGAGACCAGTCAGGGCCAGCTGGGTGTCTGCAGGTATGAAACTGGCATGAGGTCAGCGAAAACAAAGCATGTGCCTACCTTCCACTAGCTGTCACACATTAAGAAGCTTTGTAGATGTTGAAAATGGTATTGGCATGATCTTGAAGTCTTGTATATTATTTCAGTTTCTTTTTGAAATCTTAGTATACTCTGTAATGTTCAAGCATAACTGGGCCATCAGTTCCATGATGTAATCTGCCTGGGGCTATTTTTAAGCAACCAGCATGAGTAAAAATGGTTGAGAAGAGTAAAAACTAGTAAAAAAAAAAATAGTAATTATGCAAAAAAAAATCCCTTGTTTGGCTTTTGGGTTGTACAACAAAAATGGTTCTTTTGATAAAAGTGCTGACGTGCTTTATATGAGAAGAACAATTGAAAAAAATTTGCCTGAAATTTCAAGTTATGTAAACATTCCCAACTTTAAATCGAAAGCAGTTTGTCTTTATGTATGTAAAGATGGAGATATCGTTTTGGATGCGGGTTGCCAGGCAACAGTGTCGAGCTTTGGAAAAGCAAATCTTTCACAGGTAATTACCATTGTTATGCTTGATCACAAACACTTGCTGTGCTGCTGAACCAAGTGGAATGGGTTCCGTTAGACCTGCTCTGCAGCATGGAATAGTAGGGCATAGTGATGTCAGATGACCAGTTGGGATTCCAGTGGCATTTTGTGCAAAACCTTATGACTGGAGGAGGAGTTGGAGTGAGGTGTTATGGTTCCTTTCCGGAGAACTCAGTTCAGTAGGGGATCATGACTAGTGGTGTTCTTTGTTTGGGTGTAGCTGTATCGGGTTGGCGAAGAGGGAGTTGCATGTTTGTATCAGAGAGGCTGGCAATGTGCCAGGCCCCTCTTGCCAGCTGCGCAGTTTGCTTTGCCCAGTCCCCAATGGAGAGTCAGTTTCTTCAGATTGATCTGTCCCTGGAATGCTGAGTTAGCGTCTTCCTGGTGACATGACCACTGTATAGAAGGTGGCCTCTTCAACAATGGTATGCACCACATAGCAAACATCTACAGAGTTTGTACGGTCATGAAAATCCTGGAAAAATCATGGAATGAAGAAATCGCTGTTTCCAGACCTGGAAAAGTTATGGAAAATAAATAATATCAAAAGTTTTGAAAGTTATGAGATTTTTGAGAACTACGTTTTTTTTTTTTTTTTTTTTTTTTTTTTTTTTAAGAAAAAATCGCCGTATAAACCGGGTCGGTTTGGCAGGTTGGTGTTTAAAATTTACCAGGTGTTTTGTGTGATGGGGAATG